>VCMS01000022.1:0-213116 GCA_022539475.1 Gracilaria domingensis
CTCCTTCGATGAATATGGGACAAAGGTGTGGAAGGGAGATTGAGAAAGTCCACTTGTTAGCGTACAACTGTGCATGAAGGACCTGAGGCACACACACGAAACGTTTGTGAATCAGAGTGAGATTTTATGGGGTGAGGCACAGCTTGTCCTAACAGACCCTCCCTTTAACACTCGAAGGAAGAGGAACAAACGGAATAGTGGTCACGATGTCTTCAGTGAGGAACACATGATCCGTACGGCTGACTTAATAAGTTCCGCGCTTCGGTCAGGTGGGCACTTCATTATATTCTGTGCCATGGCACAGTTTCATGTGTGGCACAGGATACTTTCGGAAACGGCGAGTACGAAAGATGAAGCTGGAAGCGAAGGTAAACCAGAACTCATGCCTTCGTTAAAGTGGATGCGAATCCACTGGTGTTCATCCGGGATCGCAGTAATGTTGGAGGGAATCCACGGAAGTTGGGATACAGCCCGTGACGAGTACGCCGTTCATGGGGTGAAGCGTGGATTGCGACCATCGGAGGAAGCCAGTCTTACTCCATTTGAGGAGAACAATTTCATTCCTTCTACTTTCCCGGCTAACAGAATGTAATTGACCGGGTGCCCAAACCGAGAGCGGGGAGTGGTTGACATGGAAGGTACATGAGCCAGGTAGTTCAGTACCAGGTGGGCAGTACATAAGACCGGAGCAGAAGTCGAGGGAGTTGATGAAGGAGTTGATATGTCGCTTCACAAGACCGGGTGATCTTGTCATGGACATGTTCGCGGGAACTTTTTCTACGGGTATGGCGTGCCTATCGCTGACAAAGCATAGGAAGTTCTTGGGGTGCGAGAAGAATAGGCCATGTTTCAGCCATGCGAAGCACCATCTAACGACTCTTATGGCCGAAGTTATTCGCGGGGGAAGAATGACATCCTGGTTGAACAGGAGGTGGTGGATGCGGCTTCAACGACTTATGAACGGGTTCCACATCGGGACCGAGGTCGGCTTGAATGGGAGGCTCCATTTGGTTACCCCCAGTACCAAGTGATGCCTGGACATATTACTCAGTTCCTAGGAAGATACTGGAAGGACTGGGACTTTGTCGAGAAGTGTGGACAGCGTACTGTAGATCTTTGGGAGGAGAAGTACCGAGGAGCTCTGAATCTAATGGATATGCATATGCTGTTGACTGTTGAAGCCAATCGCTATCGCTTACATATAGCACATTCTAAGATTCGACATCCCCGTGCTGGTATGGGGGTGTTCACGGAACATAAGATATTGGCTGGGGAAACTATCTGTCATTTCTATGGAACTTTGGTATACACGGATCTGACGAACCGGAAGGAAAGACACTTAACGTATGGAAGTGGCTGTCTCGGAGCAACTCCAGTGCGGTACAAGTTGTTTTCTATGATGGTCACTGTGACTGGTACGGAGTTTCTGCACCTGAGGAACAGACCAGGACAGGCTCAGGATAGAAAGGAGAGCGAAGTCTACATTGTCCCGGCGCCTTTTTGTATCGGGGGCTACATTAACGACGCCGGATATCATGCCGGGGATCCCGATTTATCGGAGCCCCGGTCAAACAGGACTCGAAGTGCCAATGTGCAGGTCGTGGAAGCGAAGTCCGTGATACAGTTCAAGTCAGACCTTTCTAACTATGCTCTACTTCGTTGTAGAGCAGTAAGAGATATTGAGAGGGGCGAAGAGTTGTATTTCAACTACGGAGAGCAGTACGCCTGGGACTGGGCTCTGACATTGGAGCAATAGATGAGTTCAGTACCAAATAGAAAGTAAATATGCTTGTGAGTGTTGCAGCTGCCTGCAATACGCGTTGTTGTACATGTACACTGGAGCTCTTCATCTGTAACGGCGATATTTGCGACCCATTGGGCACCTCAAATTCCTAAAAAGCAGGAACTGCGGAGTCTCCCGGAATATCTGAACCATGCACCCCCCCCCCCACCCCCTCCCCCCCTCCCCAACAATTTCGTTTCATTACCCTGTTTATCTCCACAACATGGGTATAACGCCGAGAAAGCGAAATAGTACGCAGCGGAACAAGAGTGGACAGAAGAAGAGAAGAGCATCGGATGATACGAATCAGGCTACAACCACCGCACTTCCTAAACGGAAGTCGTACTCGACGAAGGAGAGAGTCAGTGAGCGTCCTTCTACAGGACTCTCTTGCCCATCTCGCAGCGGAGCGTCTTTCGGGATTGCGTCAAGAATTCGTGGATCAGCGAACGAGGTCGTGCCGTCAACTGCCGATAATGCAAATCTTGCATCTGTCTCTGCTCCTCAAGAAGATGAGGTAACTCGGCCCAGCGGGTCAGGACAGGAGGGCATGACAACTGGAACCGAAGAGGTTCGTATGACACCAAAACCTTCATGTCCCCGGCTGATATCGAAGACCGGAGCTACTGGGGCGCGGGTTACGCCGCCCAGTGGATCTGGACAACAAGGGACAATGACGAGAAGTCGTGAGAGCCCTAGTATATTAAGATCGTCCCGTCCATCCCTGTCTTCTAGAACTGGGGCCGCTATGAACCGTATCATGCCTCGCAATGGGTCCGGACAAGGGAGAAACACAATAAGAAATCGAGAGACAACTGATAGACGAGTTACTTTTCGACCTTCCCCTCTTTCCAGAATGGGGGCCGTTGCAGCTCGTACGAGACCCAATTCATCTGATATACCATGCCATGGAGGAGGACAGACACGGGAGTTGGAGCTCGGAGCCGTGCCAAGGGTGGACACAGAACGCCTGCAGCCTCTCGTGTCTAAGGCTATGGCACATGAGGATAGTTCCGATAACGAAATAACACCGAATCCTGCGGCATTACCGGGGCCTGTCGCCGAAGAAGCTAGGGAAATAACGGAAGATATCCAAACTGGTGTGAATTCAAGCTCTATGAACAGACCTGATCTTTTAAATGAACTGAATTGCTTGAAAGAAAAGGTTAAGACGCTACAAGAGGACTTGATGGTTCGGGGAATTCTAGTGAAGGTCGCCCAAAAGCAGAGTACGGCTTTGAAAACGAGGCTTGAAGAGAAGGATCTAGTCATTGAAGGGCTAAGAGGGGCACTGAAACAGGAGGGAGATAGAAGTACACGTGCTGGTGAACCTGGGCAGACAGGTCGAAAGAAGCATAAAATTGAGGTGTGCGACGAGTTTCGAGGGGTTGCTCGAGCAGTGTATCACAACATGCTGACGTGGGCAAGGAGAAAAACAAGTGAGCTATGGCTCGAAGGTGAGTCGCTCACCCGAAATTGGGGTAACCGTGCCGAGAAGGTGGAAGACGCAACTGAGAGTGGGGAAGGGCTTATTGAGCCGGAGGAAGGTGGTTCATACATGGTTCCTAAAAACCCCGTGGAGCTCTTGGGCAGTTTTGGGATGTTCACACCGTCGGTAGAGGGGGGGCCAGATGCTTTGCTGAAGAAAATGGTTGAAATCGAGTTGAAGGAGTTGAGCTGGGAAGGTATTAGAAAAGCATCTCTTACCGACAGGTGTATACTGGAACTTTGTGCAGATATGTGCCTTAGGCAGAGAATGCGGCAGACCATGAGTGATGTCGTGGGCGTTCGTAAGAGAAATACGAGGGATAAACTATTTCTGCTCCTGGGGTACGATCTGATTTGGAGAAGAACAAAGCTGGTAGAAGAGAATGCTGACGAACTCACAATGCAGTTGAAGGAAGCGCAGGAGAACATACTGCGTCTTGACGAAAATGGTGTACCGAACACTTCATGGTGGAGAAAAGCCCCATTTGTTCGTCTAAAGTACTCCAATGCGGACAATGTCGAGGATATGCCGACGGAAGATCAAGACTTGTTCTTCCGAAACCGTGTCGGGGTACAAGTGCTGAAGGAGTTTATTGGGTATGATGTGGAAGACAAGGATACGGGCACCTTTTTAGATGGCACAATACTGTTGCTCGCACGTTTGGACGCTTGGGTGTTGACGGTTGTGAGCCTTCTAAGTACGGATGTGTCAAGGGGTGGCCAGAGACAGAAACTGTTTACAAAGAAGTTTGCCGAACTGCTACCTCTGTGTTTAAAGAATGTTCTGGGGGATGTTAGGCAACGTGTCTTGAGGACCAATTCCAGCGACTTTCATAATTTTGGAACGACAACGGAAGATTGGACTAAGGTTCTTGGTAATGATATGAGAGAGGCTACATTTGGATATCGAATGCCGTCGAACGGAAGACTTTACCTCACTGTGAAAGAACAATTTTTTTATTGACAGTGTGAGCCGAAGATTGGGGTCTATTAGCGATTATTTCGTTGGTGAATGCGAGGAAGGGGATATGGAGTTCAAGGAAATGGACATGAACGATTTCGGAAGTAACACAGGATGACAAGAAAAGGCACCACAAGGTGAACATGTAGAGGATGGAGCCCTTAATGTTTAAGGCTGTACAAGATCAACGTGGTCAGTTGGTCCTTCATCTGAATCATGATAGAATCGATTGATGTAGAATCGGTGTTGAAACCATTGAAGTGGAGGACAAAAAGGTGGAGCAGGGTAGTTTGATCGAACAACATGGACAGTTCCCTGTAGTGCAGAAGCCGGAACCATCCCGTACCAAGGAGTTAACTCTACGATAGTCTCCGCTTTGGAATGACGAGGGAACGGAAGAGTGTGCTTCTTTTCATCGTTTGTAGCCCACCGTAAAGATATGCATTTCAATATGTGGTCGATGTTTGTTGCGGGGGGTAAAACCTCGAAATACCGGACGAATGCCACCTCTGGTGCGGTAAGTGCAGAATCAAGGAGAGATATTCGAATCAGAGCGACTACCTGGGCAACCCAAGTCTCTGAATCTTCTCCGCTTACCAATACAGTGGAAAACTTTGGCTTTCTACTGGGACCAAATGCTGGAGAAGCGAAGACACGTTGGATGATGGGGTATTTGGGTCGTCCCAGCTTAAGTGCCTTAGAAGACGAATCGAAGTGTTCAAGAGTCGGAACGAAACCGCCTTTCACGAGGGCCGAATTCACCAGAGTTATCCTTGTCTTTTCTGGGAAGTATGTAATAGAGTGCTCATCCAGTGTTTCTTTCACGAGACTGAGGAAAGGAGGAAGGGCCTGTTCACCAATTTGATCAAGAATCGACCTTGTGTCCGTACTTGAGAACATTTCTCTAACAGCAGTCCATGTTTTTGAACTGGACATACTTGAAACACAATGTTGAAGAGCTCGTAAAGTGAAAGAACGCCCTCTCATTGCAAACCGAGGAAGCTGTGTGGAAGTTCCTGGTAAACCTGGATTACGCTGGTAAGGAGTATTGCCATTCCATTGCTTTCTAACATGTCCGTGCTCAATGGAGCGAATAGTCTCCTCCACAGCCGTTGCTGTTCTTCTGGACGTCTTTTTGTAGTGTCTCTTAAATAGCAGGTGTGCATGTTCGTATATGCCTGCGTCGTAGTACTTGATACTTCCCAGACGGCGAATATCGTCCACGAGATGATCGAGAAGATGAAACTTCAGAGTTCCCAGTCTGGAGGGATGAAAATCCGCCAGAGTCTTTGTTGCGGAACGCTTGAAGGTTTCAATCTCCGAACTAAGACACAGGAGAGAGCTTTCAGTCCAATACGGGTCACGATTGTATCTGAATAAGGTCGAGAGCAAGTCCGAGTACTGAGAGAAAACGGTTGTGATTGGGGCAACGTCCTGTTCTCCACAGCATATGTCAAAGAATGCTCCTATGAAGGGAAAGACCATGTCAAGTGCTTTGTAGTTTTTGGCCTCCAGCATTCCACGGAGACCGTCTTTCGTGAAGATACCATTCAAAGATTTGCCTTTCTCCTGCGTGGAGAAATCGATATGTAAACCTTTGGCAGGAGAATCGCGTTCTATGGCAGCTAGAATTGCGTTTGCATGGTTGAGGAGTTGGGTGCGTATCGTTCGAAATGAACGCGATGCAGATGTTCCTATTGTGGTGCACAGGGTGTCTGACTGCAGTCTCTCGATTGTGGCCGTTTTTATCAACTTTGAGATGCCGAGATGCAAGTTGTGTAATGGTTAGAATGAGAACAGACTGTATGGAGACAATCCCGGGATCATTCCAAGGCTTACGGAAGTTTCGAGGAACGAAGGAATGAGAGATATGGAATTTGAACGCATCAGAGTATCCGCTTGAGATCTCCTCTCCCTCGCACGACGTGGACGTCTTTCCGCCTCGTCTTTTTGTGCATGTTGCAAGATAGCTGTGTATGTCTTTCGGATGCTTTTCGTGTGCTTTTGAGAACGTCCGTTGAATGAGGTGGGAATAGGACTGCATAAAGATGAGCGAGGGGCTTTGCATCTATGACACGGGCTTTCCGTTTTGGTCCCATGAAGAATGGGCAGAATGTCCTTAGCCTCAGGAATATCCGCACAATAACTTGCAAGCAGAGGATGGCACACTCGACTTAGTTTGTCTTCCCCGATGAACTGAAAACCTTTCTGCGTGAGATTTAGAATGGGCTCCAGGACTTGACGAAGAGATTCTTGAAGGATTTGCATCCTGGACTCGCGTAGAGACTTGCTAGAAACAAATGGCATTGCGTCTGCTTCAGATGCGGAAACCTCGATCAGTGTGGTAGGGAAGTATGCCACTACTGTGAGGTCATCACGGATACACTTACGGCGAAGCTCGTCGGAGAAGTTGAGAAATATGAGGTGAAGAGGATAGGCGGTAACCGATGTTTGCTTTAGAGTTGTTGAAGACTTCTCGGTGTATACCTGCAGAAGACCTACGAAAGATTCACTGTAACTTATTTCTTGGGAGTACCACACTATTCTACTATCCAAAGAGCCCATGACTATTTCCTTAAGTTTTGAGGTGGCGTCTCTTGCGAGAGAGCCGGACATGGGGTGAGATATTTTCGTAGAGTGGGTCTGAGGTATAGGGTGGAAGAATGTGTTTTCGTTGTTAGCCAACTGCAGCTGTTTCACAAGTGTCTGAACGGGGTCTCTCGTGTAGAAGGTGGCGCTGAACTTACATCCTTCTGGCGAGACAGTTCTGCGATTGAAACCGTCCTTTGAGGCCTATCGTTCGAAAATGGCGTTCTTCAGTTCTGTACAGCGCTTGGAACTTGTTATGGTCTCGTTGAATCGCTTTTGCGAGAATTGCGGGTCCCGAAGTAGCCCAATTAGCTCGTCCGCCTCACGATGACCAAGGTTGGAAGCTACTGAAGCCAGACAAACCGTGAGATAATCCATATGCAAATCACCGAGGGTCTCCTCAAAAGGCACTGGGCGGGAACTGCTTCCGTGTTCTCGCTCTAATGACGCGGGACCCGGGGAAGGAGAAACACAATGCGAAGTGTCCGGAATGGGAGGGGCGCACGGAGTGGGGTCGACGATGTCCTCGGACACTGGAGGCTCGGGAAGGCGACAAGGGGCAGTGACCGTTTCGGAAGATGCGGGCGCGGGCGCGGAAAGCTTGAGACGCTTGCTTCTCCGAATGGCCCGGCTATTGTCGTCTTCCAGCGCTGCTTTCAGACGAAACGGGCAATGGTTGACATGCTGTTGAAGAGATAAGACTCCTCGGCGAGTAACGAAGGGGCACCCACGCTTCTTATGTGTACAGTAGTAGACCATGGGAAGAAGAAATGAACGAGAAACGACGACAAAGACTGCAACGGAAGGGCGTCCGAAGGGAGAAGGAGGTCGAGCGACAGTCAATATCGACGTGTTGCTCAGAACGGAGAATATATTTTGAGTTTAAATCACGTGCTTTCGTTCAAAAAGGAACGTAGGTACACGTCGACCTCAACACAAGGGTGTACTTCTCGTATTATCTACCACTGGTTATAAACCTCTGGTTTCCCAACGTTGTACGCTGTACACTTGTCCAATCTCGCACAGAAAAATAAATCTCTTCCCTCCGCCGCCGCCCCCGCCCGTCCGACGTCCGATCTTTTGTTACCGTCGTGATCCGTGCCCTCCTCGCGTTCTACTCCGCTCCGTCGTACGTTTTTCCGCCCTCGCACTCGCTACGAAGTGCGAGGGCGGAAAAAAGTACGACGGATTACGAAGTAGCGTGCTGAGAATGGATTCCATTAAGCGGACATGAAGCGTACCTTATTCTCTTTCTCCGCCCTCGTCGGACGCCTCCATAAAGCGGACAGCATCCGTATCTCACGGATGTATTCCGTGCAGTCTTTCCGTGCAGTCTTTTCGTACGTGCTTCCATTTTCTTCTACGTATCTTTGTTCTAAACTAACCAATCCTCACCACGTCTCTTCGCGCTCTGCGACATGTGAACGGCAGGAAAAAGGCTTTGGGTTACTTTTGCGAGTTACTAGGTCCCTCGACTTTTCTAGCGCAACGTTTCTGTTTTGCTCTTATCAATGGTACGTTCTATCGCATTTCAACTGTATCCAACGGAGCATTGAATAACTTATGGATACTTTCTGCTTGCGTATACAGGAAAACGACCAATTTCATTTCGTCTCTCAAGATCGATCTCTGGCTGTTCGGGGTAGGCGATTCTGGTACTTGGTTGGGACATAGGCTGCTCTCTCGTTTATCGCATCTTGCGGTATGTTTGCTGCTTGGGCATTCTTGGTGTCCTTGGTTGTGAGTTCTCGCTTCGACACCTTTTCGCGCTTTACGATGATGGTGGGATGGTAATCTAACCGATCTCTTTCCTTCTTCTTCTTCCGTTTGCGAGTTACTAGGTCCCTCGACTTTTCTAGCGCAACGTTTCTGTTTTGCTCTTATCAATGGTACGTTCTATCGCATTTCAACTGTATCCAACGGAGCATTGACTAACTTATGGATACTTTCTGCTTGCGTATACAGGAAAACGACCAATTTCATTTCGTCTCTCAAGATCGATCTCTGGCTGTTCGGGATAGGCGATTCTGGTACTTGGTTGGGACATAGGCTGCTCTCTCGTTTATCGCATCTTGAAATATGTTTGCTGCATGGGCATTCTTGGTGTCCTTGGTTGTGAGTTCTCGCTTCGACACCTTTCGCGCTTTACGATGATGGTGGGCTGGTAATCTAACCGATCCCTTTCCTTCTTCTTTTTCATTTTGCGAGTTACTAGGTCCCTCGACTTTTCTAGCGCAACGTTTCTGTTTTGCTTTATCAATGGTACGTTCCATCGCATTTCAAATGTATCCAACGGATCATTGACTAACTTATGGATACTGTCCGCTTGCGTATACAGGTAAATGACTTTTCATGCGGACGTAGCTCACGAGTTGCAGGTGCAGGTTCCTCAAGTAGAGAACCATGCATCTGGGCATGGTTCCCTACATGAGGAACGGAGAGGATGAGGCGCTTCGCGCCTCATCCTCTCGGAGTGCGTATTTGTTCTACCGATACAGCCGATGGGGGACGTGCAGTCTGCGGCATCTGCCGCAGATTGCGCCTACACCGGCTCCATCATGGGGATATGGTACATGTAATATAGCGAAGTAGTGGTTAGCAAAAGCGGTCGATAGAAGAATAGATACGAATAAAACGGTATGATTTCATAATGGGCATCATCTGTACTAGCACTAGTATTCCATGAGTTGCAGGGTATCATTCCGCAGAAGGTATCGTGTAATGTGCACCTTAATGGAAACTGAACCTAGACTTCGCGAAATACAGTTCAGGTAGCCCTCGACTAAAGAACTAGCACGAGTGGAAAACCGACCAGTATTTACTCCACAGCGATTCTGGACGACCCAAGCAATTATCTGCAGATTTTGAAATAATTGATCTCGATATTTTTTCAAAAAATTTACTGGACGACCCTTGCCAATTTCTGGACGACCCTCGCCAAAAACTAGCATCTGCAAGAGACAGACGCTGTTTAGCCTGGTTCCGAGGTTGCTCAGTTCGAACGTTCTGCCCTGTAACAGGATTGCCAAACTTGGCACTTTGTTCTTCATAATTCTTACTCGGAACACGAGCACGGTCAGCTGGTGACAAGGACTCATACCACCCGATAATTTTCGGTCACTACCGAGCGGGCAACATGCACACGGGTGCAATATGACCGGGTCCGTAACAAATATGACAGATGGTCGTCACCGACTTTATCGAAGGATCGATTATCATCTGGCAGCCGTTGCGGTTGCGCATTCACCCATCTTGGGAGTGATAAACGGCTGCCGTTGTTCGCGTAAGCGAGTGGAGCGGCCTGTACCCGTACTTCTTCCATATAGAGTGCGGGGTCACCTTCCGAGGTCGGAGTCGACGACGACGGAATGTCAGAAGACCCGTACGAATCGGGAGCGCTTTCAACGAAGTGGACATTATCCAGATCCGGGTTCACCGAGTTTCCACGTTCCAAGGAAAGAGGTGAAAATGACTCGTTGACGAGCAGCGCCCTTGAGCGACGGGAATTCGGCGGGCGCCCAGCACGGAAGACTTCGCCTTCAGCCTGGGCATACTGGATCAATTCCAGATACGTAATCCTACGTCTCTCTTCGCGATATCGCGCCACTAAAGCCTTGATAGAAGGGTCCAACCCATCCACGAACATCGTGCATCTCTCCTGAGCGGAGTATACATTTCGACAGCGATGAAACGCTTTATTCAACCGAGTTGAGTAAACCGTTTCGGTCTCTTCAGTTCTTTGTTTCGTATCTCGTAGAGCGAGCGTCGCGTTGTGAATCGCGCTTCCTGTTGCATAGGACTTCAGGAGATATTGGACCGCTTCCGGCCAACAACTGAAACCTCCCTCAGATGCACGCGACGACCCTCGGACCGAGTTGAACTGATCTTCAGCCATCTCTGACAGAAAATAAGGTAAAGCGAGAAACGCTTGAGCCTCGTTCATACCGAGAATGTCGGCTTCCTGCACAAAGCGGGCCAGGAAGTCCAGTACCAGAATTGGATCTTCGCCATCGAATTTCTTCGTAAGGACGATATTCACTCTTCTGATGTGGTCCTTCACCTTACCGGTGCTTCGCGAGGTGCGACTCGACGATGAATCGTCCAGTCGATAATAAAGATACGATAACAGCTTCCTGTAGAGAAGATTCGTTGGTTTCAACTCCTTGAGTGGCACATGTCGTGTTCTACTTCGTTCCGCGGGATTGACTCCCATACTGTTCTCGGTCTTCCTCACTGTCCAAAGAACTGGATGAAGTAGATTTCGCAGACCGAACGCTAGAATTGGAAATCGATGAATCCGCGTCGTAACGGAGTTCCTTTTTGGATCGTCGATTTCCGTGATACGGAGACTGGCGTGGCGAGCGCTTAAAAGCTTCTTCCTTGACATTCCTCGCATCAGTTGCGTTATCCATCCAGATGATCTCTTCTAGAGTAGACAACCGAGTGGTTAAGCGATCGATTCCAGCTCGATGCTCCTGAATAGAGGAATGGTAAGCTTGAACAAAAGCGGCTGGTGCACCCAGACTTTCCAAAATGGAATTCACGTCTTGAAGTAAGACACGAATGTCATTTGTCGGATCTCCGATTTCAGCTTGCTCAAGCTTTCGTCTGAGATACTGCAGATCCTCTAACAACGAGTTTTGCGCAAGCTGACTGACACGCAGTTGAGCCTCGAGGTAAGAGTATCCAGGGGTTTCAACCACATCGTCTGGTCTCTCCGTGGCCGGAGTACCCGTAACGGGCGGAGCTCCTGCCGTAGAAGCGGCTATCAGACCTGAAGTGATTGAGGAAGCTCTCCGGGGTTCCGGGACCTGTTCATTGCCAGGCGACCTTGCAGATATGGAGGCGCGAGAACGCGGAGACCTAGGCGGAGGCGCACCAGCATCTCTGGCCACACCGTTTCGAGAGTTCGGCGCAGGTGGCGCCATACAGGGCCACGGTGTACCGAACAGGGGTAAGATCAAATTAACAACGAGAGATCTCGATACTCCAAAGAGTAAGTAACGAACAACAAATAAAACACTCTAGAGAGTCAACTGTTCCACAGTAGCTTCCCAAAAGCCAATTGATCACTAATCGTGAGACTCCTCGACAAGAACGAGAACGAAGGAAAGAATCAAACCCGTTCTAAGTCGGGAGACCACTTGTAGAGCAAAACCCCAGCGATGGAATCGTCTCTCAAGGCGTTCGAGTCCTTGCCCTCTAGACGAGGTGAACTAAGTGGTGAGCCCTCCGAACACGGATAATGCGGGTGTAAGACCGCCAGTGGTACGGGATATACCTACGGAGGTTGAGGGGTGAACGGGCCTGATCCACGAGTCCGGCGAAAAGTGACAGAATAGTCGAGAGGAAAGGTACCGTAGAGCGGTGTAAGCCCTAGGTAGGAGGGGAAAGAGAAGGGAAAAACAAAGGAAGAACCCTCGGCGGGGCGTGCGACAAGCGGCAACAGACCTGGCGACTGGAGATGGGCGTTGTGTACTAAGCCCACGAGACAGTAACTCTGTACAGAGACGGAAAAACCACCTGACACAGGTAAGCAGTAATCTGCAAGTAAAGACAAGTAAAACAATGGTCCGAAAACGGAAATAAGCCCAAGGGCAACAGCTGTGTAGGTCAGTAGTGCCCGAATGATCCCGAGGGATGAATCTAGTTCGTACCGTACGCGGTGACCCTCCTGAGGGAGCTGTGCACTTCGCGCATGGGAACGTAGTTCAGAGCCAAACTCGGCTACCCTTTACTGAAGGAGGAGGTGACCGGGAGGTCACCCCTTATATCGCAACCGATAAATTAGTTAAACTAAATTAAATAATCTAATACACACCTAAGCAGGTCCATACAAGTGGTGCACGTGACAACCCGCGGCAGCGGCCAGTAAAATATGCGACAATCATACCAAAACATTTGTAAACACACCCATTTCTACACACGCGTACACGCGACCAATACTCATCTACGCCACGTCACGGCCGACCCCTCAGGGGGCCATACCTCAATACTGCCAAAACGTATCCCATCCTTGGGCCAATTCTCATACCTTCCGAGTACCCGGAATCATCTCCACCAGGGATTTATGAAAACCATTCCCGTGCATCGGGCGAGCACGTTTTGCTCTACAAAGACTCTGTTCAGGAAACGCCTAAAGTACCTATCTGATGCGAGGAATCCAAAGGACAAAGAGTCCTTTCGACTCTATGAGAACTTTTTAAGGTTGAAGGCCGAGAACTCGAGGAATGAGATGTATTGTACAACCAACGAACAAGACAATTTACATTTTGTGGCATGGTCATTTGAGGAATGGATCCTCGACTATGAGCGCTTCGGTATAGTACCAGGGGTTTCAATTGACTGCAAGGCAGTCGCAAATCGTTTCGGAATACCGCTGGTAACCATAAATGGGAGAGATAACCAGGGAAATGTCACTACGTTCTTCATGGAATAACTTCCCAACGAGACAACCGAGAGCTTCTGCTGGATCCTCACGAAGTTTAAGGACTGCCTGTCCATTTTCCCGTCATGCTTCGTCCTTGACCAATGCAAAGCTTGTTTTAATGCTCTCCGTATGATCTTTCCCATATCATATTTAACTTTCGATGATTGGCACTTAAACAAGAATCAGGCCTCTAATGTACCTCGTTGGTGCTCAAAGATCCATAAGCCGGAATGGAATGACGCAATGCAAGCTGACTTATATGAATTGCGAGGAGCTCCCACAATTGAGGTGTTCAGACGAAGACGCGGCCACTTCGACACAAACTACTTCTCTAATTTCAGTCAACCCGCTCCGAAATGGTATAAGGAGCTGTACCATGATTAGCCCACAATGATAATCCTATGCTACAGGCTTGTATATCTCCTAAGGAGATTTCTATTCCAAGGAACGGGCTACACAGAGTCATCAAATTACCGTTACCACAAGCTGATTCTCGGTCGACGCATTCCTCTGTCAGAGGTTCCTGTAGAGATGAACAGAATAACTGTCCGCCTGAAAGAAGAGCGAAGAGCAAAAAACGTTGCCGACCACACCGCAATCTCAAACAAACTTGCGACAGCGCAACTCCGTCTTTCACCCAAATACAGAGAAAATCTTGCCTCTCGGATCACGGCATTCGCCCTGAAGAAGTTTCTCGATATAAGCGTGAAGTGGGCACCACTCTATACTGTATCAAATGATTCCATTCCGCGATGTGGCGATACGGATTGGCGTATGTTTGAGATAGATCCCGAGGATCTAAAAATCGATTCAGTTAAGCTCGTTGCCATTCTCTTTATCAATCGAATCACAACGCGTTCCAATACAATTGAGACACAAAATATCGTTCTGTACACCCCTGAAGAGGATCCCAAGACCCTAACTGCATACTGCACATGCCCCCGTTTTTGTTCAGAATGGTTTCCCTGCTTCCACGTCACGCGAGTTGGAACGGTATACTCTGAGTTATGCCAGCGCTGGTCGGACCTGCCCCAAGTTGAAGGTCACAGATTTCGGGTGGAGGATCTCTGGCACCCATATTGGTTCAGAGATAAGAAAGCATGGAAGAAAGAACAGATTCTACATTTGCGAGCGGAGATGGGTTCCATTGGAAGCAAGGTTGAAGTGGAAATTGAGCAGCTTCGCAGAAGAGGAAAATCAGCATCAGATCCTCATCCAAGCGAAGTCCAGCAGCTTCTTGGTGGGAAATCGTTAGATGAATTTCTAGACTATATAGTCACGCATCGCAAAGCAAGGTTCAAATGTATACATCGTGGGCTCACTGCCGTGCACTTATCAACCAAATGCACCCTGTCGCTGATGGAAATTTTGAAAATTCGCTATAACGTCACAAAATATACTTCAAGAACGGTTTAGCGCTACTTAACGCCGATGGGATATGAAATACGGACGATAGAAAACATGCATATCATTCCATGCGCCATAACCGGAACATGATTCACAAAGCCTTGCTAAATCGTCTCGAGGATCCTGTAGTTATTAACAACGTAAACAAAAGAACTCTTAGCAGCGTCCGAGAAAAAAGTGTCGTTTAGAGAAACGGTCTTTTAAAAAGTACAAGAAAGCAAGGAAGACGGATGATTAAAATTGCGATGCGTCTTCTGCACAGAACGATAATGTCAAAGATCCAGACGCTTTTGAATTGTGAGATTAGGAAGATCGACCTTGCATAAAAACCTATTTTTGTGATTTTACGCGCCTTAGCTTGCGCTGTTAGTATAAATGATCATTTAGATTTGCAATACATCGGAATGAGTTGATGTGATTGCTTGGAAAGCAGGCATCGACATCTCAACGCCAAAATTAAAATGGCGCGCTATGCGTTTGGGTCTGCGTTTTTTTTTGAGGTTCCAAGCGCTTGAATGGGTTTTGAACGTTTTAAGTAGATTAACGTGACGAATTTACGTCGTATAGGCTGATTGGGGGAGCTTAGGTGGTGTCTGTTTCCGAAAAATTCTCATAAATAGTGTGTTTAATTTGTAAGGATTTTTTACTTGTCGAAGCGCTATTGGGCGGATGTTAACGAAAGTACGTGAGGAGGGTCACCCATGTGGCAGGCGAGGATTCGCCGGCGTTTTGGCACTTGCCTCACACTGTGTAGATTCTCGCTAGGCCTTGTTTTTGTCACTGTTTCGAAATAAGTCCCATTTTAGGCACTCTTAGCCTGACTAATTAAACGACGGGGGTTTGCAAACCTTACCTTGTTTTGAAAAGAGTCTAGCTTTTCCTTATTTAGAAAGGGCTGATGCTCTTCTGTAGTCTGTTGACCACTCACGCACGTTTACACTGACTACATAGGCGTCACATAGAAGTTTTTTGAATGGAAGAACCAAAAGAGTGCTGTTAAAACTATTGAATTTATGAATCGTGCACCTAAAATAAACCAAAATTTTACACAAATCTACTTCGGCTCCATATGAGGCCAGGGAGCCGGTCGGATAGACAACTAGGAATTTGGGTGTGCACAAGCGTGCTTGAGGACAGAGATGCCTGCTGTCAACATTTATAACTCGTTTTCGAGCTTGCGGGTTTCTTCTGCGGAAGTTACTGACTTAAAGGAGCCTCAGAGCATTTCTTGTTTTTTGAGCAACCGTAATGATATCTATCGTTGGTACAAAAGCATTCCACTCGGCATTTCGATTTTCATGTCGTCAGATTCACATTCGAAGCTGGCAATTTTCGAGTGCGCCGCAAGGATCGTTGAGAATTTTGCTCCCTTTAGCTTGCAATCTCAGCATATCTACTTTGGACCCCCATCAATCGGATTGGACCCGGACAAACGTTCACCTCCACGTTCCTACATCTGAAAGTCTGAGCGAAGATGAGGCTAGAAATGTGGCGACTAAGCTTGATGTGCGTGTTGGACAAGAATTAGAAGAAGGGTCGTCTGCCCGCATTGAAGCATCTGTTGTGCCAAGCGATCAGGAGCTTGACAATCTTTTTGTGAAGCACATCCCGGAGTTGCGAGTCGAAATCCCAGGGTTGCATAACCTGTGGATCGAATTAGCTCAAGGAAGTATACGTTTGCGGGACACGATCGAAGGCGATTTACGAATTATCTCAGAAAGCGCCGCTGTGTTCGTGAGCAAGTTGCGAAGCACAAGTGCAAGGATAAAAACAAAGAACGGCAACATCGAGGCCCGTATTTTGCATGGTAATTTGAATATAGAGGCACAAGCAGGAGCAGTGAAGCTTGCCAAAGCACAGGGAAATGACATTAAAGTGCAGTGTGGTGGACAAATCAAGGCAGGTTCTTTGTATGGTGGGCGGTTGACTCTGCGGAGCGGCAGCGGATTATCGGCTGATGCCATACATGGGGAAGCAGATATAGAAGCCAAAGGAGCTGTGATATCTGCGCTACAAGGAAGCTTAAAACTTAAAAGTAAAGGGAATGCATGTTTGACATTGGCTGATACAGGCACGGAGCTTGTCGATGTTGACGTTGACGGAGACCTGCATCTCGGGGTCAGTAAGGGTCTTGATGCCACTTATGATCTGAAGGCAAACAGTGTCCGGGATGAAATCGGCGTGCTTCATGAAAGGGAACGCGGAGGTACTCTCGACGGAGAGAGCTGTTCAGTGCACGTGAAGGCTACGGGCAGCGTTACATTGCGTGATGAGCAGTGGGCGGGAAGAATGCTGGGGCTTGCTTCAGGCAGAAGCTGAATCACGAAGGTTAATCTCTTCCCCTTTACTACGGATACTCCACACCGTGCCCTCCCTTTACGAAGGAAGAAGCGTGTATGAGAACGAGAGAGATAACAGTCGTATGATTGTGAACGACAGATGGAGAGAAAGAGCTCGGTTCTGTCGCATCAATGGAGAAGACGCTATGCGACGTGACGACCATGTGCATTCTACAGGTGTGCATGAATTTTTGGCGCCATTTTTTATTTTTACCGAAAGGCCCTGCAGAATTGCGATTCACTTTGGCCAAGCGAGCTCGTTCCTTCTTCAGGTGCTCCGTACCAATTCAATCCTCTCAAGATATTTTCTGTCGTTGCGACCATTGCGCCGTCTTCCTTGACACAATGGCTCCCAGAAAAGGACTCTCATTCGACGAGAAACGTGATCGACTAATGGACCTCTTCGCGGAGACGGCCGAGTTTTTCACTCTCAAGGAGCTCGAAAAGATTGCCCCGAAAAGGAAGGGAATAGTTTCACAGTCTGTGAAAGAAGTACTGCAGAGCCTCGTGGATGACAATATGGTGAACACAGACAAGTGCGGAGTTCAAACTGTCTTTTGGTGTCTGCCAAGCGAAGCCTCCCAGAAGCGACAAGTGAAATTGAAGCATGTCAAGGAGCAAATCGAAGCGAAAACCAAAGAGCGAGCGCAGCTGAGGAGGGAAGTTGAAAAACTACAAGTCGGACGTGAGGATACGGAGGAAAGGCGAAATGCATTCGCGGAGCTTGAAAAGTTGGAGGATAAGAGAAAGGAATTTGATCAACGACTTGAACACTTTGCTGAATTTGATCCAGAAGAAATGGAGCGTCTCAAGGAGCGAACGAAAGCAGCTCGAGAATGTGCGAATCGATGGGTCGATAACATATTTAATTGTCAGTCATGGGCAGTTAACAAGTTCTTCATGGACAAGCGTGACTTCAACAAGCAGTTTGGAATCCCAGAAGAACTCGACTACATAGAAGGATAAACATTTGAGACGAGGCCCATTCTGAAATATATCATTACAATCAAACCAAGCCGATCCCTTGGAACAATAGTCACCTTGACCAAAGAAACCAATCTAGATACGACAAGAGAAGTGTCTTGAAGCATGTGCATGTTCTCAAATTCCGCTTCCAAACTATCTTCTTCCTCGTTGCAATTGTTCTCGACTGGACGAGAGTAGTGCCTCTCATCTAATATCGCCACGGATGTAGAATAGTCTACATGTGCCTGAATTCTGTTCGAAGCGTTTGAGAGCCTCAAATATCATACCTTTGTTTTCTTGATGCTCCGGCATTGACAAGACTTGGATTCTTTGCTCCGAGTAATTGAAAGCGAATTACGCTTCTCACGGCTTTTACTGGCCTTGTCTTCGGGAGGTGGAGGAAACTTTCCCTTACGACTATTGATTAACGAAAGCACCTTGATTACATCTGATAATCTTAATGCCGCCGTGCGGTCTAGGCGAAACATGCATCAAGCTGTGTATTAACCAGCTTTCTGTCAAAGCGCAGTTTGTAAATTTAACAAGGGCTGTTAACTCCGTCTTGTATGTGCTTTGCTCGAATGTGGTGTAATCCCGTCACGGGTGATGGTATGGTCATTTGATAACGGTTGAGAGTACAATCCTTACCTTTTCACTTTCTCTCTCTCTCTCATTTATGGAAACGGTAGAGCTAAATTTTCCCTTCTAATCTCATGGGTGCGGAACGGATTCTGTTCTTCAGAGTTTTCAGTAGAGCTGTTTACTGTTCAACAAAACGTGAAAACAGTCAAAGCCCGGAGCCCGGCTGTCAGTGTGTATCTACTGTGGTTTAGACCGCAAATCGCAATTTGCACCTCCTAGCAACGCAGGAATGTCGACTGCCAACATTGAGAAGAAGGTCAAGATCTTGTAATCGACTTTTCACACTCAAATCAGTGTTACTGAGTCCGTTTGATTCTTTCACGTACCCGAATTAGGCTCTTCGAACCCGCCACTACTCTGTCTCCTTCACAAAGCAGATCCGTGTGCGAGGACAGTCAGAGAGCAACGCATTCCTAAAGTTTGACCTATATGTAGAACTCTATCCAGTGATGACTGTAAAGTCTTAAGAGCTTTCTTTCTTTCTAGGTATTTAAACATATGTCTCTCTTTTTTCAGATGTGTTCTATCTCCTGAGGAAGCTATCGCATTCTCTTCGTCTTTATTGTAGCCATTTAGGGAGCTAACTTTGGTAACATCACCATCTATAAATCATTAGCAATCTTCTTTCTTCTTTCTTGGTTCAAAGCATGTCAAATCAATTCCATTCACCCAGCAGTGACGGAAACGGCAGAACGCGGAGAGGATTCTGAGATCGCCAAGTCTACCTTGACCAATGTCACGGAGCGTCACAGGTTGCATTCGTCTGGGTTCGACACGTCACTAGACGTTCCCTCTCCGACAAATCTCATGATTCTAGCGACGTTATGATTTCGACCATGGGAAGCATTCAAGTTGAATCATGGTTGAACGCTGACAGATAATTTGGAAGACAACTTGCGTGCAAACGTGCGGTATCCACGACATTTTCAATTGCAAGAGAAGTGGAAAAGGATGCTTCGGCTATCTTCCATGTAAGTATACCCCTCAAGTACTCTCCTGAATTGTGCACGCGATTGCATGTCTATCAAATAGGAGAGGAAGAACTCAAATGAAACAACATTGTTTAGAACTCTTCTCATGAGAGTGCATTCATTCGTGTGCTATGGAAACAGTATAAAACGGAGGAAATTGAGAGACACCTGACAAAGAAGTTCCTCATTCCTGTCGCCTGCATTACTTCATCATTCGAGACGAAAACTCAAACAAGAGAAGATTGCACGACCGACATGGAATACGTCAATAACATGGAAGTGGTTGACGATTTACTGGCTATCTTGAATCCCGAGGTGGCTATGAAGGTGAAAGGGGCGGCAGCTAGGGCAGAGGCCCAGGCAGCGAATGATGAGGTCTCTGGCGACCTTCGGTTTAGTGGGAACGAGGAGAGGAAGGGAGTCCCATCTGAGGCACGACGGACGCTGCCAGGATTCGCGCGCCCCTTCGGGAGGAAAATATTGAGCTTCATCAAAGAAGTGCCTGCTCGCGTCGGGGGACAGTTGGCAGCCTGCTTCGGGAAGCTCAATGGGAAGGGGAAGTGGGAGGAGTGGCAGGTGGAGGAAGACACTGACGACGGGGCGGCTGAGGAGGCGGGGTCGTGGAGTCCAGACTTCGATTCGGCCGTAATGGCGTTCGAGGAGGAGGAGGATTCGGAGCCGCATTTCGATTACGCGGCTCTGGAACGCGAGGATGAGCAGGCGTGGAAGGAGTTTAACGAGTGGTGGGACGAGTTTTTGAAGCCACTTCCGGTTATCTGGGTGGATGAAAGCGAGCTGATGGCCGTACTGGAGCAGGAAGAAATGGAGCGAAGAATGAGAGGTTGGGGGACTGGCTCTTTTCGCTCCATAGTGGACTTGGACGGCGGGGACTGTGAAGTTGAGTGGGTCGTTACGGAGGAGGAGGACTTCTGGGGGACATTGCCCAGCGCAACAAAAGGGAGGGTGCGGCTGGAGGTGGAAAGAATAGAGGCTGCGATGAAGGCCGAGGCGTTAAGGAAGCGCGAGGCCGCGAGCAGAGCGAGGCTGCGGCGATGAGCGGGGAGCCGCGCCGACGTAGATGAGATAACCGATCCTGACCGGATCTCGAATTAACTTGTTGTACATACCGTACACTGTAATCTATTCTGTTTGCTATTCGTTGTTTCCAAACATGTGACGGGTGCTATTCAGGACGACGTCCGCGTCTAATCTTCCTCCGCAGTCTCAAGTTGTGCACCCCCGAATCTCGAGTTGCACCACCACGGAGGCCGCTTGAACTGTTCCTCAGAATGGAAAAGCCTTCCAGAAAAGCATCAAGGCGACGGAGAATGCCGCAATCCAAGCTGCGTCCAGGACCGGAGGGCGACCTACTTCTCCCAGACTGCAGAGGAAAGATTACGTACTACAAACACTTTCTGTCTCAACAAGACGCCGATGAACTTCTTAGAGCAACAGAGAATGCCCGTTCATGGGCGCGGACTCCAGTCACTTTCTTTGGCAAGCAGGTGCTGCAGCCGAGAGACACCGCCTTCTTCGGGACAAAGCTCTATACGTATAGCGATGAACGAAGAAAACCCACTGGCTGGCATGAAGATCCACCGGCTTCAAACGCCCTTCATGAGATTGGAAAGCGAATCGAATCGCTTCTGGGACTGCCACAAGACTGGTTCAATGTAATCCTTGCGAACCGCTACAAGAACGGACGTGACTTCATGGGCTGGCATTCTGACAACGAAAGGTCTCTAGGAAAGGAACCCATCATAGCTTCTATCTCACTTGGCGCCGAAAGAAGGTTCTTGGTGCGTTTGAGAAAGGCGTACCAGCAAGAGCAGCCGCCCGAAAAAGTCGAGTACGTTCTAGCGCACGGATCTTTGCTCGTCATGAGCGGCAAGATGCAAAGCTACTACCAACACGCGCTTCCTAAGGTTGCACTTTCAAAATGTAATGAACTGCGATTGAATTTTACCTATCGCCGCGTTGTGAATGAGAGTGACCACTCCAAGGATCAACCAGGCGTGGAAAGACAGCCATGCAGCGAAGAGACAGATGTGTCCCTTACGACTTGTGATGTCGATTCGAAGCGATTACGAATTTAGAGATACACGCTGTTCCTTCTTTTCCTGAGGCTCCATATCCAGCATGTCGCGTGGCGATTGCTAAGGTTTTGATGTGGTGTCTAGAGACTACTGTGTCTCACACACATACTATGGGCGAGTTTCTTAGAATTTGAACAACACGAGCGAAATCGCCATTACCAACATCCCGGCCATGAAGAAGTGTGAGGTTACTTTGTCCTCTGGGTCGTAGCGATGTGCAGTTGGGAGCAGTTCCTTGATGGAAATGTAAACCATCATCCCAGCTACGATTCCAAAAAGGATTCCGTACACCAATGGAGTGACAACTTTTCGCAAAACAACCCATCCAAGGAAAGCACCAACAAGCTCAGTCATACCCGATAACGTTGCCCACATGAAGGCTTTAACTCGAGATCCGGTTGCATAGTAAATTGGCATGGCAACACATATACCCTCTGGGATGTTATGAATGCCAATGGCAATGGCCACGCTGATTCCGATGGAAGGATCAACCAGTACGGCGACGAAAGTGGCGAGGCCCTCTGGGAAGTTCTGATGCGGTTCAAATCAAACCATTATGTAAGACACGGCAGTTAGAATTCGGCAGAAAAGTAGATCTGGAGAGAGATACGCACGTGAAACGCTAGGGCGATGCCTGCAAATATTCCCATCCGTAATAATGCCTGGGGGTCGTGGGCGGTCGTCTGATATACATTTGCCACGACGAGGCCATCATGACCAACTCTGGGATCAATTTCAATGGGCTCGTCTGGAGGCTCAGTTGGAGAGGTGGTGTGGAAAACTGGCAAGACGGCATCTGAATTTGGTTGATCATCGCTTTGGGGAGAGGGCGAAACTCGATCAGAAACTGAGGAAAGTGAATTGCCAGACGACGATGGAGTGTCATTCCGGTCAATGTCGTTTGTTCGTTTCTTTTCATCACGAGCAGACTTTTTTCGTGAAATCCAATGTTCGAAGAAATGTAGGGAAACATCAAACAAGTACGTTAAGAGAATTCCACCGAAGAAGCACAAAGTTGCATACAGAAATGCTAGTCTTGGATGAAAGAGTGAGAGATGTTAGTAGAAAAGAAGGGAGAAGGGAAAAGCAGAAGATGAAAATGACATACTCTTCTCTAACGCAGGCTTGGAAATTCTCAACGGCCTTGGCAGCAAAGATCTCTACGAAGGAGACGTATACCATAACACCTGCCGCGATCGAGAGACATGCTGCTAACAATAGATTCTTTGAATCCCGCTTGTACGGCATGAAAAACGCTAGAGCGGCCCCGAGTGTAGTGCTCAGTCCAGCAGCCGTAACAATACCGAAGGCAAGGCCGACATTTCCGTTTTGGGTTTCTGCGACGCAGGCCTCCATCAGTAACTGAAGTACGAATTAAAGAGTGGCAAGCAAACTTGGTCGAGAAGGGTGCGGACTGAAATCACGCTGGGAGTTCGGCTTTTGAAGATTACCGAATGTCCCGTCGATCTTCGAAAAAAAGGGGGATGAAGAGGATTCGGCCGGAAGCGTATCGGACAGCTGATTTTTCCACGAGGAAGTGCGTGACTTGAGAAGGGAAAACTTACGGCATCCAAAACGGCGTTGTCTACGGGCGAAGCTTCAAGATTAAACCTGGCGGAAGACCCAGTTGTAGACGGTGACGATTGCTCTTGCGAAGGTAGAAGGCTATCCTTACCGTCGGTAAGTTACTGAAGGTATCGTCGGTACAGTATATATCTACAGTACACGTGCTCGTGGAATACTGGGGCGGAACTCGCAGGGGGACTCTGCGCTCGCAATTGCAGCTCAGAATTGCCTTGTCGATTGTACGCAGATCTTACTGTCGGCCGCACGTGTCTCGGCAGTGCAGGGTTCTCGGCAGTACGCCCTTCGTTTCGGTTGACAACTCATGACACGAGCTGTGTGTGAACTAGGAGGCTTCGTGGAGTTGACTGGCCTGGGGGATGAGGGAATGTCCATCTTTACAAGGGTGTCTATAAGGATTATCCCTTAAGGTCCTTGCATCCCGCCCAAAGTTGCGAACGATACAGGTTGAGATAAATCTATCAGTCACGAGAGCTCTTTGCCAGAATGTGCAGTGTTGCGTAAAGGATATCGTCAACTATATTTCGTCCAGTAGCCAAGAGAACATGCCGCAACTTGCATCGCTGGGAATAGGCCAAAGCCGCTAATCTTGCCAGATTTCTAATGAGATCAGAAGGACCGACTGGATGAGTCGACAACTTGTACGCAAAAGCTGTGATTTGCTGCGCACACAACATCAGTATCTCGTCCTCTCATGGAATAGGTTTTTGGAGCACACGAAATGCCCAAATATGGGAGCAAAGGATGCGGGCAAAGCCTGGAGAGGACGAGCGGGCCCACTCGTGATTCACGTCCAGTATCTCCACGTACAAGTTCAATGCTCTGTAACTAACAGGTTGCCCGCTGCTACATAGATACCCCCCGGTGTGCAAAGGTTACGACGGTACCAACAGCAGATACACGACTTCGCAGCGTATGCGAGTGTTTCGCTGAATATTCATGTGTTACGAGTGGTTGAATGCAGCCCATTTCTACGTCTGCTACCGAAGCCGGTTGGGCCCACTTCTAGCAACTTATCATATGATGTACGTAACCAGTGGATGCTGAAGTTTGTGGACACACAAACGTTAAAAGCGAACACACCACACGAATTCCGTCACCTTTCGTGCGCAGAATATGTTCTTCTGCATAGCCTGCATAGCTTGGTTGTCTTATGTAAGTCGCATGTTTAAGTTGTTGTGGCAGCAATGTGAAGCGTAACATTTCCATGCTGAAAGTTGCGGCTCAGGTTGCGGTTAATGTAAATAAGGGTTCTGGTTGCTCCGCTCCAGGCCCCTCCTCTGGAGCAAAGAAACTGTTCCCCGATGAGACGCGAGAATAAATCATGCTTCTGTATTCCATGACGAAGAATGAACGAGACGTTTGTCTTACTGAGGATTCGATCAGATTTGATGTTCCGGTTTTCAACACCGAATAGCGAATGCTTATTCGAAGCATAGCGTTTCTCGTTTGGGAAAGGGCTACAGCAGTCAAAGCCAACGAGTCAGAGTGAGTGGATACTGAATCCATTCTCGATATTTGGGGATGACTCGTACGTCCTATGAACAGATGTTGATGATGATGACCCGCTCTTCGACTTTCGTCATATACGTCTTGGCCATGGGTCAGAGTGAACGGAGTGCTAGACGTTTGCGCAAGGCGCATACAGCTCGTTACGCTCAACGATTTTTGGGTTTGAGCTTCAGTAGTGCCGCAATCGATACTGTTTAAGTGAAGCCACACGAGATAGTCAACTGCCACATTGTGAACCTCCACTTCTTGAGAGAACAAGAACTCTTGAGGCAGTCATCTGATGTCAAAAGCTGTGTTCTGGTCAAGAACAGCATTCGATAATATGTTGGATGCCATGCGGAACGTAATGTTACAAGCATCATGCAAAGGGGCGTGCATGCGAATGAAAGTTTGCATTATGCATCATGGTATCATGAAGACATCAACGGTTGACCGGCTACCCTTGCCGAAAAAAGCGATACACTCTACTGCTAACTTCGAACATCTGGACCATCTTCACAAGCTCGCTCCATCCCCCTAAGAATGTGCGTACCCGAGCTATCGCTCGATCCTCTGTTCCCACATCACCGTCACATGAAAAGGATATCACCGATACAACATTAGGCATTCGAGTCGTCACAAGCGGATGAAGCACTGTCATCGATCGCGTCTTGTTTGCCTTGAACCCAACTCTTTTCCTGTGATGCAGAACCATGACCATTTCCTTGGTCTCTGAGTGGTCCCTGCGGATCCAAAATCATGGCCACAAGAATTATTCCTCCCACAGAGAACGCAAGAATGAAGAAGAACCGCAATTTGTTGAAAGTGAGAGTTGCTTCCTTTTGGGCACTACACTCCGGTAGCATCCGGAAGTACTTCTCTCTGTAAGTTGAGATTTGAGCTGATTTCAATTCCAGAGTGGCCTTGCTCATGGGTGCAGTAAGATTAGAGCCCGCAGGAAGAAGCAGCGACAACCCACCTGGCAAAATCGGTTCTCCCACAGATACGAATTTTCCGCAATACCTTCCTCGTGTTGCTGTGGTGAGAGTAGAATCCATGGCTATGGCAAAACTGCAATCGCCGTTTTCAACGGCTTCGAATATTTCCTCACTCGAGTCTAGGAAGCGTGGCGGACGTCCCTCGTGGCACTTGCTACAAATGTATAAAGTTGTTCGAAATTAGATACGGAAGATATATCCTGTTCGTTAGCACTCATATCTTTCTTGAGTGGTTTGGAAGTATTGTGCGACTAAACAGAGTGCGAATACATACCCAACAGCGACATGTTTCTCCCAAAAGCTTTGCAATGCGCCGCCCTTGAGCATGCAAACGTCGGATGGCTGGACACGACATGTTTGGAAGTCTAGAATGGATTCATACCTGGAAGTTGCCGTTTCCTGTATCAGTGACGCTCTGCATTAATGGCCGGAAAACAAAGGGAAAACCGTAACAGATCGGTTAGGAAACCCATAGCTACAGTTATCCGATGCCATGCATGGGTCAAAAATACATTTCAAGCGTTAAAACTTACGTCATACTAGCTTCGTAGATGAGCGTTAGAAAGAGCGCACAAGCGGCAAGAATAATGTTGAGGAACCATTGACGTGTAGATCCGCCGCTCGATACCACACTCTCATCTGATATAAACAGCATTCGGTTCACTACAGGTGTCATTTGAAACATTTGGATAGAGCCAAATGGGTTAGAAACGGAGCAGAGAATATAGAGGGGTAGTGACGACAGCAATAACGTACTGGTACTCTGGCAGGCCTTCCGCACGCGATAAAGTGTTGAGTTCTTCAGCAGAAAATGCGACAAGCGTGCATATCGGCTACGTGATTTTGGTAGCGGAGTATACGGCACAGCAACTGCGAAGTGCCTGTCCAAAAACTTGAGCAGAGCAAACATGGCAAACAGGCAAGCAATCGAAATCCATGCTGCCGCGTCGAAAGTATTCAGGAAGAACGAATGCTTTCCAGAAAAAGAAGAGTTTGAAACGTGAGTGAACACAATACAACTGTCGTACATAAACGGAGGTAGGAAATCGACGATTCCATAGCGATCGACGGTTTCGGAGAAGCCGCTTATGCCAATATCACAGCTACAATTGGCAGATTGAATAGCTTGTCCAGTAGTTGTGTTTGTGCATTGTTGCAGGTTCTTGACGAATGCGTTAAAACCAGTTGGGTCTTGAGGGAATGGTTTTACGCTTTCACATTTCCAATTGAGAAATGCTTGATGTTCGCGTACGTACTCTGCGATGATGCCGTCCAAACCATTCTGAATAGTTGGAATTATGTGACACATGCGAGGTTGTAGTTAAGTATGCATCTTAGAGGGTTGGGTGATGTATGAACTGAATTAATTTGAGACTTACGTTGGTATAGATTCGGGGGTTTAGAACACTGACTGGCGGCGCCAGTAGGACGCAGCATCGCAAAGGTGGTTGTGATGACAATGAATTCCGAAGGTTCTGCGCGGATGATACCATCGTTAATGCGGCGAGACACGAAATGATGAAGCAATCATATCGGTGCATTTTCAAAGTTTTTGGGAGACCCGTGACTCACGGGCCGTGAGGAGGCGAAGGCTGTAATACAGAAGACACAGAGCAGCGTTACACTTTCGCAATGGTCGGGGACAGGACGCTTTCCTGCTTCAATGGGGTTCAAAGGTTGTGTACTGCTTCACTTCAATCAAGGAGAGGCGCAGATGAGGGCTAGACCTCTTACCGATTTCTCGCGCTTGTAGCAGCTGGATCTGCTTTCTGCACGGACCGCTATCCTTACCCCCGGCGCTACGCCTGTGCCGTTAAGCGAAGTGAGACACTCGGATTCTTGAGAGTTTGATAAATCACTTAAGGATACCCGTTAACATACCATTGGACACTGGCGCGATTTTGGACAGCTCTGCATAACTTGTAGGCGAGAGTCAAATGTACGGCGGTACTCATGAATCGTAAGTACCGCCGTACATTTGACTCTCGCCGATAGGGTGTAGCCTTCTAACACCTTGTTGCCAGCAAGTTGTTGGCTTTGCTGGTTTCAAAGTTTACCAGATTCTGCCGTTCAAAAACAGTATCCTTACTGTGGGCCATATGGGCTCTTCTTCTGAAGTGTGAGAAAACACTTGAGCCACGCCCACCAGCAATCTACCGAAGTTAGTCACTGACTAGTAGTCAGGCAACCACAGGAACACGCATGATAGATACTGGATGGCAGACATGCATGCGTAATGTTAAAGAGTCTACACTGTAGACTATCGCAATTGCGTTATTGCTCTCGCTCTACTCTTTGACGTAGTGTGGAACGAAGGTCAAAGACCGGACTGAACCATTCAATCCTCACTTCACCTGTGGACGTCCCGATTCATGACGTCCTCCGAGACTGATGAACACGGATACCTCAGTCTCTCTACAGCATTGCCGGCTATCGAGATGTGTTCGACGAAACTTGATCAATGTGTTGTCGCGCAAAGTCCTGTGCCAAAGTGAAGCCTCGCACAACTCCATCTTCGAGTTCTTGGCTGTGAATCAGCTCATAATTCATAGCTGAAGAAGTGCCCAGAAGAAGATGAATAGCATTCCAAAATTCTTGGATCAATTACGAAGGTATCCGTCATTGCCCATTGTATCCTTGGACATGGTTAATATGGTGCCGCAGCGATGAAACATTATGCTGAAGTGAAGCGAATACAACACGTACTAAGGTTATTGATACAACATTAGGCACTCAAGTTGTAGCGACAGCACGAAGCATTTTCGTTATCAATGTATTGGTCATCACAAGAATCGCGTCCGCCCTGAACGAACCTCTTTTCCCGTAAGGTCGACTCGGGTCCCTTTTCTTCGTCTCTGAATATTCTTAGCGAATCTAGAAGCATAGCCGCAAGGATCACCCCTCCGACACAGAACGCAAGAATGAAGAACAAACGCAATTTGTTGAACGTGAGAGTTGTTCCCAATTGCAGGCTGCACTGCGGTAGTCTTTGGAGGTACATCTCCCTGTAGGATGAGACTTGAGCCGATTTCAATTCTAGTGTGCCCTTGCTCATGGGTGCAGTAAGATTTGAACCCGCAGGAAGAACCATGGATAACCCACTCGGAAGGATAGGTTCTCCTACAGGTACGAATTTTCCGCAGTACCGTTCTCGTGTGGCTGTGGTGAACGTAGAGTCTATTGCTACTGCAAAATTGCAAAAGCCGTTGTCAACGGCTTTGAATAGCTCGTCATTCGATTCCTGAAAGCGTGGCGGATTTCCCTCGTGGAACTTGCTACACATATATGAAGATAATTCGAAAGCAATTACGGAAGATACACCCTGAACGTTAGCATTCATATCTTTCTTCAGTTGTTTGGAGGTTTTCTGCGACTAAACAGAGTGCGAACACGTACTCCACAGCGACATGCTGCTCCCAAAAGCTTTGCAATGCACCTCCCTTGATCAAGCAAACGTCGGATGGCCGAATACGGCATGTCTGGAAGTCCAGAATGGATTCATACCTGGAGGTTGCTGTTTCCTGTATCAGTGACGCTCTGCATTGATAGTCGGAAGAGAAGGGGTAACCCGTAAGATGCCAGTTAGCAAGCTTATAGCTACCTTTCGCCATGGCATTGGTTTGCCAGTGTACGAACACTGAAACTTACGTAACGCTGGCTTCATAGATGAGAGTTAAAAAGAGAGCACAAGCGGCAAGAATAATGTTGAGGAACCATTGACGTGTAGATCCGCCGCTCGATATCACACTCTCATCTGATATAAACAGCATTCGGTTCACTACAGATGTCATGTGAAACATTTGGAAAGAGCCAAATGGGTTAGAAACGAAGCAGAGAATAAGACAGCTGATTGCGATCATGGTAACTTAACTGGTACACTGACAGGCCTTCCGCAAGCGATACAGTGTCGAGTTCTTCAACAGAAAATGCAAGAAGCGTGCATATCGGCTACGTGATTCTGGCAGCGGAGTATTCGGCACAGCAACTGCGAAGTGCCTATCCAAAAACTTGAGCAGAGCAAACATGGCAAACAGGCAAGCAATCGAAATCCATGCAGCTCCGTCGAAAGTGTTTAAGAAGAAAGAAAGCGTTCCAGAAAACGAAGTGTTTGAAATGTGGGTGAAGATAATAATACGGTCGTACATAAACGGAGGTAGAAAATCGACGGTTCCATAGCGATCAACAGTCTCGACAAAGCCGCCTATACCAATATCACAACTGCAATTGGCCGATTGAATAGCTTGTCCAGTAGTTGTGTTTGTGCACCGTTGCAGGTTTTCGACGAATGCGTTAAAACCAGTTGGGTGTTGAGGGAATGGTTTTACACTTTCACATGTCCAATTGAGAAATGCTTGGTGCTCGCGAACATAGTCTGCAATGATGCCATCCAAACCATTCTGAATAGTTGGAATTACGTGATACAGTACATACAAAGATGTGGTTAAATACGCAGCTGGAGGGTTATTAATTTATGAATCTGAGTTGATTGGAAGCTTACGTTGGTATAGACTCGAGAGTTTATAACGCTGATTGGCGGCGCCAGTAGGACGCAGCATCGTAAAGGCGGTTGTGAGGACAACGAGTTCTGAAGGTTCTGAGCGGAAGATACCACCGTCAATGACGCGAGACACGAGATGATGAAGCAATAATATCGGAGCATCTTAGATTCCTGAACCTGTGTAAGGGTTTCCTGTGCCAGTCAAGATCTACGTATGCCTTTGCCCCGACAACCACCACCCACCAGCGTGCACTGTACACGTACTGAAGGTACGAAAGTAGATGCTATCCTTACCCACTCAAGACTCTTTTTCGAGAATCGTCTTAACAGCTTTTGCTCATCGGACAATGGCGAAAGTTTTCGAGAGTTCCTCCTCTAGTTCACAATGTCCGCCTCATTGCTTCTGTTTTTGGCCTAAATACTGTAGCTTCGTAGAGCTTATCCAAAGGGTTTAGTACCTTTGACGGTACAAGAGAATTGCAGACGTGGGGTTACGACATTTCATCTTTCCGAGTGCAAGAAACCTGCTGCGTTGCTGGCACCAACAAAAAAACCCGTCTACTATTAAGGGTAGACACGCGGTTCACATCAAACCACATTCGTGTGTTCCGAAAACACTTGAAAGACAGGAGACAACACCTGAACCTATGATACTGTACAGCAGTATACGGTTGGCATTGAGCACATGCCTGACGAGCCCCAACGAAAACATTATACCTTTTCTCAGGACTTCAAAAGCAGGTGCCCGACGAAGATCCCAAACGGTTAATTGACCAACATGGTTAATAATCTGTATCCCCCATCCTCTCTTCATCCTGTTGTCTCCATTACATGTAACGGAGGCAACAAAATGAAGAGAGGGAGGATATTATGCCGACACAGTGAGTACATAACGAAGTCAGAAAAAACCGATTTTCTTTCTGCGTATACAGCCCCTTGAAAAGGAGAGGAGAAAATGAATCCAGCAAACATTTTGACCCGATAAGATTAAAATGGTTCTTCTCAGATATCTTTCTACAGACGGTAGCCTTCCGCTGACGTCATCATAAGGCTTTTATCCCTTATACGTTGAATGCGAGCATGAGTTACCTGATGGTATCGCTAACAAGTAGGCCGCCATTTCAAGTCACTTCAACGTCAAATACTGCTCATATCAGAGTGCAAGATCCAGGACATGTACTTTTACCCCTCTCATATCGCTGCAAACAAGAAAAAGTGCAAATCACCAATCAATATGTAATTGACCTTTTTTCTATAAGTCTCATGCTAGTGCGTTCTCAAAGAAGTTGCGCTTAGATTAAGTCTATTTCACACTAACGAAAAACGTTAACAGTGTTCAGTATTATCGTATTAATTCGAATCAGATCGCGATTTCAAATGTACAAAAGCACCATACTGGTTCTTAACATTCCAATACAAGTCCCTGATGCTAAGATCAGAAATAAAATGAGCACCAATCAACGCCTGTGCTTCCTAGGAGGATATCATAGTACTCGAAAATGGACTTCGAGGAGCCATCTTTTTCAAACTTTTCTGTGAAGACTTAGCCGGAATTCCCTGTCAGTGCTCGACAAATAAAAGAGAAATTCGCTCGCTTACCTTCTTTTGTTTTGGTTACACCACCGTCATTGATAGCAATTGCTTGCGGTATACTTTTGCATTCTAGATCATCGCTCAGACGAATTTTGCTCTAGCCTGTTTAAGGGTACACGGTTTACTATGAAAACTAAGTTTTTCTCTATCCAAAATTTCTTCTCTTTGAACGCTGCAGTCTGAAAATTGCAGATAGTAAATACGTATTTTCTTGTTCTTTAACCCAAATGATTGGGTAAGACAACACAGAAAATCGGTAGACGTTTTCTTCCAATCATGGAATTTATGCTTTCTTGCTCTTTATCCGGTGTTCCAAAGCGTCTATGTGTTTATGACGTGCTTACTTATTTGGTCAATGGACAAAATCAGGGATCCGTTTACAGCTTATGTTTTCTCGCTTTCCATGAAAGCTGCCAAGCATGATTTATGCTAGCCTTTTTAGGGTATAGTTTCTGTTATATCTTTTCAGATGTGAAACAGGGAAACAGCAAGGCCATCAGAATTATCACAGCAACACGTTAAGCACAACAACATCATTGAAAAGAAATAAAAACTCGTGCATGAGATCTACATTCTTTACCGGCACTGCTAGCGTAAAGTGTAGCTTCTATGCAGCGAATGAGAAAGCAACAAAACTTGAGCAAATGCGTGTCATGCAAGAACAACAATGACATTGTGGTGAATCGTGAGTCACGAATCGTGACTGCCCGCCAGTGCATCATTGATGATTCCACTATAACAAAAGTCGTGTAATACGGGAACACGTAAACAGTGTCAGTTTCTGGCGGTAAGTTTCTGTTAGGAGCATTTCTACAATTACAGAGTCCCTTGTCTTGGGCGGGGCAGATTCCTGCTGCAGTGGATGTTGCTCTCGCATCTGTGCCTTCTCCTGTCCTTCGGCAAGTGCTCCTCGGTCTGGTCGCAATCTTGCACGACTCGCGCGGGTTCCGCTGAACGGCTGCGTCGTCATGATTCCGTCTGCCTCCGAGCGGTGAATTAACGCTATCGTTTCACATATATGTTTGCTCCTCATTCTTTCTGGCTTGTTTTTTAAGCTCTTTTTTTTTATCATGTCATCATCATCTACAACTGTTGCTGAATTGAAGCATCAGTTCGAATCTCATTCGCATGAGGCTGCTTCACTTGCATCCACGTTAGCGCGCCGTCGCGCTGATATTGCTCTCAAACGTGCTGAGGCTGCCACTATTGCCGTTTCTTTAGAGGCCGCAAAAGATGAATTAGATTCTTTGTTACGAGATGAGTCGGCGATACGCTCTTCGGCACCACAATCTCCGAAACGATCTTCCGTACAAGCTGATTTCTTTCCGGATCCTGGATTGGTCCGGGCCTTATCTGGCCAGCTTGACGTAACACGGGAGTGGCTTAAGTCTGCTGCTGATCGTCGTTCAAAACTTCGTGAACAACTGAAGGCATTTCAAGGCTCAAAATCCCATGGAGAAAACTCTTGTGCAGACCAAGCTCTACAAGATATATCTCTGCCTGCGCGATCAACACGGAGCAAATCTGTCGATGACGAATCCCAGTCATTACAGAGTGCGGAGCTCGCGCTTTTGGCAACCCTCAGACAAGAAAGCGAGACACAATCCACATTTCGACAGGATCATTCTCGAATATGGCGGGATGTCACCATGCCTAACCTAGCTCTCATCTCGCGCGATCCTCGGCCAGATTCTTCAGAGCAAGTATCGTTGGGAGTTGTTACGGAACGTATTTTCGAAGGCGTTACGTGCTTCACTCCAACGGCGTCCAAACCGGGTGCACATGAGAACGAGATGAGAATCAATAGCTCTGAATCAATCGAAAAGCCCTCTGAAAATGACATGGAGCTTGTAATTCCTCATTTTGCAGCGCTGAAGACGAGAGCAAAAGAAGATGACTTTGAGGTACGCATAATAGCGCCGAAGGTCGCGTTGTCAAAAGTCATAGAAATGGTTTCTGATAATGATATAGCGAAGAGGGTACCAAGCTCTCCGTTGCCCACGAATGGCCCTCCTACTCGTGTTTCGGGCGCGAAAGATGATGAGAGCTCGTCTGCGATGGACCGTGTGGCGGCACATGAGGAAACTACACGATCCAAAAAGCACAAAGAGGCAGTTTCAAAGATATCACACCGTTTATCTCACTCTTCTCACGTACTAACCCCAGAGCACTTTGTAGAAATACTCTCACTCGGCGTCCCAGCGAGGTTTCAGGAATCAGCTCTAGAACTTGTTTACTCGACTAACTTGCATGGAATATCCCTACATACCTTGTATCATCGTTCTGAGAAGCGATCACCCACTATAATTGCCATTCGGGATACACATGGGAACGTCTTTGGATGCTATGGATCTCATCCTTGGAAAGCCACTGCCACCAGATATTATGGTTCGGGCGAGAGCTTTGTCTTTGGCGCCGAAGACGACAGAAATTTGAAGGTTTTCAAATGGAGTCGAACAAACTCATACTTTCAGTTCACTTCTAATACATTCTTGGCTCTCGGGGGAGGTGCTGGAAGTCACTTTGCGCTATGGTTGGATGAAGATCTTTTGATGGGAACAACTGCGAGTTGTGCCACATTCGACAGCCCTCCATTAACATTTGCGTCTGCAGATGAGGAGAAGAGCAACACAGAGTTCAAGATTGTATCTCTTGAAGTATGGGCCTTCGTTCCCCGTAGAATACATTCCATGTAGGACTACTTCTGTGTTGATAAGGACTTCCAAGACCTGTTTGGACTATTTCGCACTCCTGGTGAAGTTGTTAGTTTTTTGTTATTGTCATTGCAGCGGCGTCATAGAGAGACTACGTAGAAACTAAAGACGTTGATAAAGATAGGTATGGCACAGAATGTGACCCAATCCGAAACCTTCTGTGGCTTTCTCTAGCACCAAAAATGCTATGTAGTGATAGAGGAATAGGGTATCGTTGCGGGCTCTCTGCTTGTCGAACGCCTCTTATGAGACCGTTTCTTTAATACTGAAAGGACATCCTTGTCATTAGCAGTTACCAAAAACGACACCTATCCCGGTGTCTCAAACGTGTTAGATGGTTGGCAGTGTCATGGCCACTACACCAGTTGAAAGAGTTAAAGAGCCCCACCAAGCTATGAATGTCATCTCAACATGTGTTAGAAGCTCTGCTGCACCCTGGAGAACTGCAAACAGTTGTCTGGGAAGGGGAAACGTACCATTATGGCATCCATTTCTTCGTCGGAAATCTTCGCTCGCTGCGGGGCTTTGTCTAGTCTTTGAGATGTTCGAACCACTCCAGGAGGAGAGGGAATATTGGTCTGCGCGACGGGCTGAGAAGTCACTTTTGCTGCTCCTACCGCAGCATCTGATGAGTTTCGCACTGAAAAGCAAAGATTCATCTGTCAGTTGTTCTGCTACATTGCACGCACTTGCAGGTAGACCCCGCAACAAAAAGAATCCCCTTCACTTACGAGCTGGATGCGAAGCCCCTGCAGCTCGAGCCTTTTCAATCGCATATCGAAATCTTATAAGCGGCTGTCTCATCATCCGTAGATTTAAAAGGATCGGAGCTTAGACGTGCTCAGGAGGCTTGTAGATGGGCTTGTGGGCCGTCCAGAAGTCACGAAGATGAAGTTAATGCACAGAAAAGGAATTAGCTTCACCGTTCCATAAAGGAGGAGAGAGAGAAAAGGAAGGCACTAATCACAAGGGCGCCCCAGTTAAGTTATGTTGCAACAAACTGAGAGTACTTGTCGCCGAGGACTCGTTTGGCTCTCCCAAACGTGTCCACTGTAAGAATTGTTGTAGAGCCTCTGCCCTGTGCTGCCTTCAAAACTATGAACTACGTATCGCACTTCTACTACCTAACTCTTTAACAGTCCAGGGGGTGCCGTATGACTTCGCATGAGCTCGTGCACCGCTTCCTCGACAGGGAGAGGAACACCAACACCATTTTGTTTCACATGACAAAGGCTATATCTTTGAAGACTGCCTACACTCTGCTGCTGTGGGAACTGGGTTCATGTGTAGTCAGTGTTTCAAGTCAAGAACAGTCGCCAACAGCGAAAGGACAATAAGGCTTTAGCATATGGCAGTTCAAGCTACGTCTCTTTGCCTGCCACCCGCGCAAAATTCTTTCTAGAGAGCTAGCGGCTCGGCAAAGTCCATGTGTCTCGCTCCCTGAAGAAACCGTTGTCTCAGGTTCAGACCGCGAGAAAGTCATAACTTTACACTGGAGCGCAAATAGGCGGACGGGTGCTCATTAAAGAAGGACACGCATAAGCAGCATCACACACAAGTCGGGCACCATCCAAATTCAGTAAGCCAACAGGCTCACACAGCCAAAAGCGCATCTCAAGGATGGCAGGAGAATTATCTCGTATTCAAATCTACATTAGCCATCATTTCGTTCTTTTCTGATAGTACAAGAAGAGCAGAAAATGTGAACTTCCTAAAGGGATTCGCCCGTAGAGTTTGCACATACAACTCATTCTGGACACCGAATTCGCGATTATCCATGTCAACTTCAGCGAAAAATGCACCAGTGTGCGCATTGAAGACACGAACCTTTTCTTCAGCGCTTGCCCCAGAGACAATATAGTCCCGATTATTCATGTAGTAAGATCGAGTGAAATTGTAATCGTTGCCCGCACGTGGGATCTTAAACTCTGTCATCAGTCGTCCATCAGAAGCCGAGTATTGGCGAACTTCATTGTCAATAGCAGACACCAAAAGGCACTCATCATCAGGTGAAAAACACGCCATCACGTTCTCAGTCCGACTTCTCGTCGTAAACACTGGTCGTCGCCCGCCCCCAGGTCTCGATTCTCGCAAGTCCCATTTCTTCACACAGTGGTCAAAACTCGCGGTTATGAGCACATGAGGATTGTGATGAGCAAACTTCGTGACATTAATGCCTCGATGATGACAATCCTTCATAACCTCTACTTTTCGACCAGTAGCCAGATCGTATAAACCAACATCCCGAGTTACTCCGCTAACGGCAAATCGCGCATCATCTGCACTGGTATGGATCGATGTCAAATGATCAAAGGGTTCAGACGTATACACACAGCCACCCCTCCTCCTATCCCTCATCCAGCTAACACTAAACACATGTATAGCTCCAGCATTTGATCCCGCGAGGAACAGGTCACTCTGTTTGTTTAACCAAGACAGTCCGTACACCTGGTTCACCTCACGTGCGCCAGCAGCGGCGCCATTCGCATTGCGACCAAACTGTAATCTCCTTAATGAATTCGTTTTCGAGATTACAGCCCCCGGCTCACGATCTCCCAAGCCCCCCTTCAAATGACAAGAAGCCTTAACAACACCACTCTCCATATCCATCACAACCAAGTATCCTTTCTCTGTTCCATACACAAGCTCGCCCGGGATTCTCGGATTGAACTCAAATTGACGAGGGCGATCGCCAATCTGACACAAATATTCTATGCGAGGAGCGCCAGGTCGAGTGAGCAGAACTCGCGAAAACTGGTCTTCAAACCCGTAGTCTTGCTCGCCTTCATAGCCAGTGCTCGCCCACGCAGCAGAATCCTTTGCTCCGCGCGGCGTTGGTAACAAACCACTCCATGGTTCCGTGGGCGCAGAAGGACCATCGGTCATACGCGATGACAAGGCAGCAGCCTGAACGCGACGCATTCTTTCAATAAATGAAGCATCACGTTCGTTCGGTGCAGAGGAAGTCGCTGCCAGGGCAACGGTCAAACCCGTAGCGACGCTCAGTCTTGAAGGTCCGCCACCAGACGGTATACCAGCGGCAGCAACGGCAGCCATCAAATCCATGACAGGTTCTCCCTGCGAAGCAGTACGACGCCTCTTCCGTAATCTAGGCTCCGAAATGGTGCAGGCACTGCTCCGCGAAAGTCTGGAGTCATGCGAAATACCCAGTTCACGATCTCGCAACAGTGACGCGGTGCTCTTCCTATTCGAAACACCAGAGGGCGTTCGATGATGTTCGAAATGGTTGCGCGCAAGTTGACGAGCCTTATCAAGTTCTTCAGGGCCTATATTGACGCCATCAAGCATGTGCAACGGCTTTTTTGTGACGGAAAGCAAAAACACACGGTAGTGAGGCACGAGCGCTACGGGGGTAGGATTGACGAAAGCAATAGGAGCCCAGCCATTGGGCAGGTGACGTGGTGCATCATGCTGCGAATGATCAATCATATCGATAGGTTCTGTTACAGTGCGTCGGGCGACCGAAGGGTTTGGCGATAATGATGTGTTGATAGTGGCAGCGGTAGCAGCGACAGGGGCGGAGGCAGCATTGGGCATAAGTGCATCATGACACGGCTCAGGACATGGTTGCTTTGAAGAAGAATAAGCGCAGTTGTACAGTCGTGAATGAGAATGATGCTGGCGAGGGCGAAGCGAGTGCTGCGTACACATGGCAGAGTTACGTTCAGCGGCATCATGCATATCGGTGGCAGAGGTAGAAAGTGAGCGACAGAGGTTTTTCATAGAATCATAAGTAGTCAAGTCATATATACTGCCGGCAAATAAGGCAGCAACTAGAGAAGGCAAGGCATCCAGAAACTCGGCCGTTCTCCACAAGTTGGAAAACTTGGTGCAGCGGAGCGACACCCAACGCAGATCCTTAAGAAGAGCGAGAGCGTGATAATGAACGGAGGATATAGGACATGCATCCATACGCAAGCCAACGAGTTTCGAATGCGGGTGTGAGAGAGGATAAGAATGAAAGAAAGGGTTCCAAGGACGCAAGGCTATGGCGTTGAGATTGCAACATGCAGCAAAGTCAATCTCAACACAGAGATCAAGCGGAAGACGAAACGAAGCAGCCATGAGAGCAGCAGCACCATCGGCACTCAAGTTGGTACAGTGCGAAAAGTCCCACAAACACGGCGTCGAGGAACACGCGGCAGCAGCACGAGCAAATTCAACATGGTACGGCGTAAGTGCACGAAACGGAGCGTCTAAACAAGCGGTATGAAATGTGTCCAACGCAGGCAACGAGCAAATGCGAACAAAGTGTCGCAGGAAGAGACGAACAGCCGGCCATGACGCGCCGTACGCAACGAGCAACGCGCACGCAAGCGCGGCGGCGTGGGAGTCGGAGAGCGAGGAACGAGTGAGAGAAAAGAAGGACGGAAGCGTTTGAAAGAGGGAGGGATGCAGTCGATGGTCGGCGGTGGAGACGGCTAACAAGTTGCAGACGCGCGTGTAAGTGGCAAGCGCAGCCTCTGAAGGACGGCGGCAATCCGCCATGGAAGGCGGACGACAGCAACAGTCAGCTCAAGCGAGGCCGGGGGCGGTCGCGTCGCGGCGCGCACCAACAGGGCGCAGCAATGGCGGCCACGACGAGGGACGCACGACGAAGAGGGAGCGGGGAGGGGGGAGGGAAGGGCGTGTGGGGGAGGGAAGGGAAAGGGAGTGCGGGAGGGGGAGGGTGGAGGGGGGTGGTGGAGGGGACAGTGCGGGCGACTAGACATGCATGGTGGAGGGGGACGCGCGAACAACGGAGGTTGGAGGGGGGATGAGGTGCGATGGTGCGGCGGACGGGGGGCCGCGGGCGATGGCGGGTGTCGGGTGGCGGGCGTGTTCCACGAGGTGGTGGAAGCGCGCGGCGTTGCGCTGGCTGCACACACTTGGCGGCAGAAGCGCGCCACAGCGGATCACAGTGCGCGCGCCGCGCCACGCGCGTGCGCGCCGCTGGAAGGTTGGCTCCGCCGTCGCCGCGTGGCACGCTTGGCATGCGTGGCATGCGTGGCATGCGTGGCATGCATGGCCACGAGCGCCGCTCTGCTGGGTGCGCACTGCGCACTGCGCACTGCGCACTGCGCACGTGTGAGAAACAGCGCGAATCAGAAACAGCGCGAGTGTGCAATATAGGGGCCGCATGGTGGCGGCGGGGGCTCTCAAGTTAGCGCGGCTTTATAAAGTAGGAAAGTACGTCGATGGTACAGGGGGGTGGTAGTACACAGGCGGGAGCGGTGGAGGCGAGGCGGCCACTTACGGCAGCGCGGGCGCCGAGTAGTTGGCACGGAGAAGATCACCCGTGCTGACGTGAACGGCTGATGTGGCGGCGCTCAGCAGCTCGCCCTGCGTGCCCTTGCCGCAGCCCGGCGCGCCCATGAGCAGCACGCGGCGCTCCACGCCCATGGCGTGTCGCACGCTCTCAAAAACGCTCTCAATGCCCGATCCGTCGTCGTGCACGACCTGCACCGGGATCTCACCGCCGACCAACACGTCACAGATCTCGTCGGCATGGCGCTCGTAGATGCTCAGCCGCTTCTCGATCACGGCCGGGTCGTCGTCGGCACGATGCGAGTACAGGCGGCGCGCGAGCAGACGAGAACGGAGTGTGTGCTCGTGCAAATGTAGCTGGATGGCTAATGTAGGCCTTTGCTCCACGTCCAGAAGAAGCTTTGCTTGCTCCGGCGTGCGTGGATACCCATCCAAGATGTACCCGTTCTGGCGGACATCGGGCTGTGCTAGGCGGCCTCGTAACAATGATGTGACCGTGCCGTCATCCAAAAGCTTGCCGGACGCCAAAGTATCATGATGAGGAGAAGCAGCGCGCGGCGGCGCCGTCAGCAGACACGGCGGCACAAGCGGAGCCGCGCCAGTAGCCGCCTGTGACCGAACGGCGCGCAAGCCGTGACGGGCGGGCGCGTACAATCTTGTCGTTAGCATGTGGGCGCGACCAAGAAGCGGAAGGGGGGGTGGGGAAGGGGGAGGGGGAGTTGTCGAACCCACTGTGCGCGCGGCGGCGGCGGCAAGCGCGACGGCGCGTTTTATGGCGAGCGCGGAATGGCCAGCGCGCCCGCACGTGGCGGATGTGCTCCTTCCGGCGCGGCGGATGTGCATCGCGGGCCGACACGTCAGCGCGCGCAAACGAAATGTTGCCGCCACGCGATCATTTTTCGGTTCGAGCTTCCATAAAAACGGCCGTGCAAATGTTTTGTGGCGGCAGCCAGCGGCTGTGATTTCTCGCGTCCAGTGGAAGGCGCGCGCGGCGTGCGTTTTGGCGCCAACTGCGGCCGCGGCGCGTAGATGCGCCTCGGCTTTCCGCGTCGAGCCGCTTTTGCTGCGGCATGCGCGCGCTGCTTCCACCTGCGCCGCGTTGCGTTTTCGTCCTCTTTCCACGCTGCTCTGCCCGACTTGCCGCCCCGCCCCCCCAATTCAGAGCTCCGTGCACGCTCGACGCCTTCTGCCCACGCAATGGGTGTCATGTAGATGGGCGTCGCACAAATCATGCCTGTAGAAAACGATGCAATAGAAACGCGCTCTTCAGAATTAAATCCGTGTACACGCGCACGTTCATGGGCAAGGAAGCTCAAGTCCCTCATTCCCATTTCGCATCATCCGCGGGGCGCTTTGGCCGCGCTTGCGTGTACCAGCAGTGAGGGCCGCCCACCTCATCTAAACTACAAGCGTTTGCAACGCGGCGATGAGGAAGAGTGGCAGCGCCTTAACCACTGGTTTGACTTGTTCCTCGCTCCAGTGCCTTTTACGAAGGTGGACGACACTGAGCTCCTGGCCGCCACGGCCGCCGAAGAAAACTTCTTCGAAACGGCGTACAGCAAGCCTGGCGCAAAGACGCCGGAGACCAACGTTCGGCTTGCGGCTGATCTCAACAGCCGCAGCGACAAGCACGCCAAAAGACGAACAACTTGTTTCACAGGTGTTTAGGGCTCTTACATCGATCACAGTAGTTGCATGGCAAAACGTTTGTCCGCCTTTTCGGCGGGAGAATTTAAAAACTTCTTTACGGACATCCCCATTTCCAGAAAAGGCATTGTCCTCTGGCGGGTATAGAAGCTCAAAAGCTCTTGTCCGTTGAACTCGAGCCAAGCAGAAAGATGTTAGGTTGCTACAAGGTATAGAATAATTTCTACGCAACGGTTCCAGTTCTTCTATGATACAAGTTCTATCATTCACGCTTAAACGTTAGCTTAGATGATCTCTAGTGCTACTCTCGTCCACTAAAGAGCTGTTTTTCAAGAAAGGCACACAGAGCCGTATTTGTGACTACCAAAATAGTAAACTGAGCAGTCACTCACAAAAATGGCAAATCGACTAGTAACCACGCTCCAAAAACCCAGCGCCCCTGGTACTACCCCCTGCGTAGTACGCATCATGACTGTATTAATTGACTTCGGCCATGCGCTCAGCAAAATATCACAATACTAATCCAAGCTTCTGATTCAGCCACCAATCCTCACAAACTATAGTCAACTATGGCACACTACAGAAACAGTTCCAACTTGGCTAAAACAGGCCTAGATGGCCGGAAACGAACCATGCAGCTCAGCTCGTCTGTATCAATTTGTTGGCAAGTACCTTTGTACCTTTGAAGGTTACCGTCATTGTTACAGAGACAACTCATCCATGTTTGGCGTGACGGGCGTGCCAAGGGCCCTTCAAAAAAGTTCTTCAGTAGCTCGGCTGAGAAAAGCTTTGAAAGGTCTTCTTCTCAACTGGGATATCTGAAGAGATCTAAAGCAATGAAAAATCGATATTCCAAGTTGTACATACTCTGCATTCGAAAGCTTTTGCAAAGGACCTGTGACAATTGAGTACGATTGAATGAAAGAAAGCTTCACATATTGAAGAAGGAATGTTTTGTCTACATTATATTATTGCTTGACCATGCATGTTTTGATTTCATATCGATGGTTCGGTCCTCCGATAAGACTATCACCATACTAGCAAGACATTCTGTGATGAGTGTAGGGAAGTAATCTGTCACGTTGCAGATAAACAGTAGAACAGGGAATGTTTCGTTTGTTGTGCAGGAAACCAACAATCTCACCAGAGGTGAAACGTTTTCGAAATAGTTCAGTAACAGGGTTCGCCTCGAAGCAATTATTAACGCCAGTCCGTAGGCTACTAGGGGGGGAGCAACGGCAAGCAAGGGCAAGGGCAAGGGACTAAGTATTAGTAATACTGCGTGTTAAAGAGTCCAGCTTCTGGACCAGGGGTTGGCTCGGGTAGGCCTTTGCATATGCGCTATTTGAGCCGTACAGGACAAGCAACGAACTAGCTCACGTGACGCACTATATCTGAAGCGGCTTCGAGATTCTTGAACCTCCGCCAAGATTATTGAGATTAATCCAATTTCTTCGCACGCTAGCAGGATATAATATCTTTTTTGGAAGACATCGACATCATGACCGAGGTTGATCATCATCGTCGTGATAGACATGATGTCGTGTTGGTTCAGAGCAGTCGTGAACCAGCCAAAAAGAATCGATCCTCCATTTGCTGTTGTATTGGGCAGGATATGATAAAATTCATCGCGGTCATTGTGAAAGAATATTTCTTTTGCTTGCCTGCAAGCACGGCATGTCCGTGAATTTATCTTGAGATGCTCCTGACGGACTTGACGTCTCCTCACAAATTCATGATCGGGAAAACTCTTCCAACTCTCGAGATGACTTTCTGCAAGCCGAACGTGTTAACTGCAGAACTCGAAGAGCGATGTCAGTCTAGTGCGTCCAACAAGACCACTGCCACTGACGGGCTATGGTCTTGTGCAAAGGCGTCGCTGCAAATGTACCTGTACTATGATCGATATCAACCAAATCATCAACTGGGGTTCACCAATCGGTTATGTATAGACATATCGTAGCTACGATACCAGTAATTGAAATGACTTCTGGTGGAGACGAAGTGGGAACGATAAAGTCATTCTCTGAACGTTGGGCTCAGAGCCTGCTTATGCCGAGCGGAGAAAATTGGTGAATGGACACTCGATGGGATAGCGATCGTGAAAAAGATGAGCAGTTTAAGTGACTGCTGCATCTGAAATAGAGAGAAAGAGCAGTTAACTGGGAAATCGCCAGCAGCTTTTTCTCCCATTGGCGCTTGCAGGGGAACGTTAAAGCAAAGAACCAGAGGGTATCATAGATGACGTAGCCCGAAAGGTATGGACTGGATTCGAAGCTTAACATGAATGATAAGAGAAGAGATGGAGGAGATCCGTGGGTTTCCGGCCACGATGCTCATGCCCTGATGCTCTTGTCCCAGGTTGTTGCGCCCAAGAACAGCTGCTTATACCACATTGAAGTGCGAGTGAGGTGTTCATCCGACGAGCAATCGAGAAAGCGTTCTCTCAACGAAAGAGGGAACAGGATCACCATGTCAGGGCCAACACAATGGAACTACACGTAGTAGGGAGTTCATTTATGAAGTAACTCGAAAAGACTACATGAAGGACTTCTTCTGCTTCTGGATAAATATACAAATCCCCCACTTCAGTCAGTGATTAAATATAAAACTATCGATATCCATTGGAGTAAGCTTGGAACCGGTCGTATCCTGCGGAACGCCATGACAGTCTCGATTCCTCTATGAGATCAAGTCCAAACTTGATGCATTGTTCTTCGGGCACTCCAACAGCAAAACGGCTTCGCAAGGATTCTACAATTGAATGCCCCCCAGTCATACACGGCATCGTTGTTCCCTCGGTCATGATTTCTACAAGCGTCGTGATTTTGTCTTGGTGTTTTCTTACAGCCAACATTCCCAGCACGAAAAGCTCTTGGAAATATCTATACCCTTCTGTTTTTGACGCCTCCGCAAGGTCCTGAACATTCTTTTGTGCACAGATAACCTGCAAGTACTCTTCCGTGAGTTTGAAAGGAACATTCTCAAACTTGATCGCACCAGGTGAATTTGTCAACATAAACCCAAAATCAATGTGAATCACCCGCCCTAGAGCGTCAATCATAATATTTCCGTTGTGCCTATCTTTGATCTGCAAGAAGTACGTAACCAGAGAATAACCTGCCATAGATCGTATAAATCTTCTTTGTGCAGCTCTGAAGGAACGGCTTCCAATCTTACCATAGGCGCGTTCAAAGTAATCGAGCAAGGATACAAAATTTGGCGTCCTCTTCTTCAGTGAATGGACAGACACAGAATCAGTGAGAACCTCCACAAACCCTGCTTCTGACGACACACTCATCACAGTAAAGGGTCTAAGGAAAACGTGGACACCTTCTTCATCAAAAATCTTCTTGAACTGGGAAATAAGTTGAATTGCTAGCTGCTCTTGTCGAAGATCATCCCCAGCCTTGACAATGAACGGCATAAGCTTAGTCCCCGACCAGTTCTTGAACGGGGATTTGGACAGGATGCGCTCTTCCTTCCAAGTCCACAGTTCGCCATACACACCCAGAATCACAGCCTGCCTAGCTTTCTGTTCTGGGTTCTCAGGGTGAAGAGGTTCTTTAAGGCTTTCTTCAGCTCTGGCAAACAACTCAGGCTGTCGAGTATACGCATCGCCGTAAATCGCATTCCGAACATTGGCCAATTGACGTTCACGAGGAGTCATCTCGCTCAATCTACGTACCGACGTGGGCCCAGCAGATTTACTGCCAGGTCTTTGGCCTCCCGATTTTGACGGGCTTACCTTTCTTCCAACCTTGATGGATTCTTTCTTAGTCAGGCCATTGTTCGGACTTTCAGGCTCTAACGGCTTCCCATCATTCCTCTCGCTCGCCTCCTTCATGGCAGCCACTCTCTGTTCACAGAATAGGAGCTTATCAGAGCACAACATTTCCGTCGGAAGAACTTCAATATTGACAAGGTAAGGCGCTCTGGTACGTGACGTGAGAATAACAACTTCTTCAGAATGGATTCGCAATATTCGCAACGCTTTTGAACTAGCACGGGTCAATGGCAGGTGCACGCTACGCAAAGCTGCCTCAACACCAAGTTCGGCAACCTCGCAAGCATTGGGGACCGTGGCATCGTTCATTAGAGGGATTCCAGGTTCACCCTTCATACGTCGCAGGAGAATATCGTTGATCTTATCCAAGCCCGCCGTTAGATGAGCTTGTCGCTGATCCTGCTGAAGTTCGCGTGTTGACAAAGAGAGACTAACAAAAGCCTTTGCAATAGAAATAGAATCGTTGAAGTAGTCGAAGCGCTCTTGTTTCATAGTTAGCAGAGTTACGGGGTCATAATCCATGTTAGCCTCCGCAGTATTCTGGGGAATGAGTTTGGAATTGCTCTGGTTTGGCTTCAGCTCTTCTAAATCATGCGGCAAATCGCTGACGGTAGCGGACATGGCATCTGATGTGGGCGCGATGTTGTCATTTGTCAACGGCTGATTCTCATCAATAGTCTCCAGATGTGCCGAGTCGTGGCGACGGTGAAGAGGTGGTTTGTTCTCGGTAGGTTGTTGCGTTATCGACACTTGTTGCACTTGAGCTGATAACTTCTCAGTTTGTTCATTAGTAGTGGTAGGTACAGCGGAAGTATCGGGTTGAGACGACGACTCAGAGTCAGCTTCCAGTTCAAAATCAGACGCAGTGATGTTTGAGTCAGGCTGTAAGTTGACGCGCCCCTCAATCAATGCGGTCATGGTCGACTTCTCCGGCGAGTCGCCGACACCCAGCTGCCCAGCGCTGCTCGACGGGAAGAGAGAGGCTCCATTAACATGGGTCTTTCTCGAAAACGGAGACTCGTTCGCAACAAGCGCGGCTGAAATTCGGGTGGCAGCCGCGCGCAACATGACGTGCTTAGATCCGTTCACGGCGGCGGTCTCGCAGCGAGTGCGAAGCAAACGGCATCTGGATTCGACTTGTTTGTTCGGGTTTTGAGAAGCATCCTCGACAGCGGCCTGCAGAAACCAGAACACCTGCAGCGCGACGTGCATGGAGTCGGCACAGCGATCCATAATAAAGCGCTCCAGGCCGGGCGAGTCGCGGGCATGATGCACGAGAAGGTTGCAAATCTGGGGCATAAAGGTCTCCAAATCGGCATCGTCCAACTTATAAAGCTCGTTACACAAATAGTCATGCACACCACGCGACTCGCGGTAGCGATACAGATAGGTTACGGCCATAAAGGCGTCGAAGAACTCGGAGCGAAAGAGCCTGAGCAACCCGCCCATGGAGAGCGGGGTGGAGACGGGTGCAACCAACGGCCGTTCGGCATCGAGATCGCGAACCCTAATCTCCAACGGCTGACGGGAAGCAGAATGCGACGGATGCGCCTCACCACTGGTGGCGGGCGACCGAAAACCCCACATCTAGACGCGGGTGTGAAGCGCAGCGCAAGCAGAGGGCGAGCGGACGCGCGCGCGACAACGGCGAAGAAGCAGCAGCAAAGGGCAGCGCAGGGCGTGGCAATGGGTGCACGGAGCGTGTGAAGATGGAGGCGAGCAACGAATGAGACCGTGACATGGTGCGCATTGTAGCGCGCGCGGCGAAGACGCACGCGCGTGCGTGCGAGCCGCTCATGGGCGCGGCGCGCGCGGCCGCGCGCGGCGTGCGTGGTGTTGGGCGCGCTGGTGGGGACGTGGACAGCTGTCGACGGCCGGTTGGCCGACTTGTTTTGATGCGGCGCAACACGTGGGCGTTGCGTCGCATGCGATGAAAGCAATTCACACGCGGACTTGAAAGATTCGTCGAATTCTGTCCGTCTGCCTTGTTGCGCGAGCTATCAACAGCTGCCGTCAGCACTTTTATTTCGGCCGCAGCCTTTTTGGCGCAGCGTCCTTGTTATCATCAGCTGTCCTTTTGTGTTTTGACGCCTCCTGATGACGTAAGGATGCTTCGCAACAAGTAGCCCTCTATCTTCGGTGCAATCGCGCATAGAAGTGCTGACTTCTGCTAACGTTTGCTGTACAAGTTAAGGGATTGCTACTGTGATGCATCATGAACAAGTGCTCGCCAGCTCAGTCTTCTACCCCTCGTACGGCAGCAACATGTCCACTTCGTCTGTAGCAACAACCTCACAGGTGTTAGTCGACACCAACACCACCTTCTTCTTTCCCTTTCGTTTCACACACATTTTGTCACCCTCCGCTACACATTCAAACCTGGCTTCGCAACTGCGTGGCTTGCATTTTCCAGATGTTGCTGTAGCGTCTTCCATGTCGTAGCAGTTGCCACCTTTCTCTTCATTGAACTTGCACACACAGAATCCATCGTTTCTTTCATCACTTTGCCCATACACATCTTCTCTCGGCACTGGTACTCTGCCCTTTCCTTCGTCCTCGTCCTTGTCATTATCCTTCGGTATCCCCCCGCACTTCTCTCCACCCACCACGAAACGGAACAGAGCCTCCTCGGCTGGCTTCTTCTCCTCACCTTCCAATCTCCAGATATAAAACGCCTTTTCATCAAGCTTCTTCTTGATTCTCACTTTCCGTGCCTTCTTCCAGTGGCAAAACTTCAGTTTTTCGCCAGTGTCCTTGTCTTTGAACACCTTTACTCTCTTCCATTCTTCTTTCTCCCACTTTTTCCACTTTGGAAGGTCGACTTTGGTGGTGAACTCCTCAACGCCGGTACGGTACGTGTCTCCCGTTCTGGCCATTTTGATAGTTGCCAAAAAACCAACCTTTTTAGGGTTACCAATCTTCTCTCCTTCGAACGCCACCACGTCATTCTTTCTCAGCTTCGTAGTAACTTCTGTCGTGGAAGACTCAACTGTAGCTTCCTGCTCCCCATTCACGAATACAGTTACTTTAGACTCATACGCTGTGACTTTGATGACAGCCTTCTCTCCACCTACAGTTCTGTCGGTGACTTGAAGAGAGGGAGAGGCGTTGGAATGCTTCTCGTCAACATTACCTGTAGCCAATAGAGCTCGAGCATGTGCGACAGTGACCAAAGTAACTGCGACAAGGAAAAGGGAGCATATTACGATCTTCATCATTCACTAACTGCGCTAGATTGTGATGTTCGGTTAATGCTAAGTCACGGAGGAGAAATGCTACTGAAGATAAAGGGCAGCCTTAAACCTCTTAGGGTCGAATCAAGCCGCTTGAAGCTGGTCAAGGTGAATTGATGAAGAAGAGAAGCCTTCTATAGTGTCCGTGAAAGGTCCGCAAGGACGCTACACTCTCGTGGGAGGAGAATGATAATTTGTTCTTGTTGAGCTTCGACCCCCCAAAAAATGGCCAGACAACAGAGTCGAAAGAAGGAACTAGAGAGGATTTCGGTACCAAAGCCGGTTGGTGTACACTCTCGCATCCTTCTACTTACTTCTCGTGTCCTACTGCTCTCTACTCTGATCGAAAGGTATTTCACGTCCTATGTCCATACAACTCACGACACGACATGTAACATTGCTATGAAGGACACAAAGATGTCGTGCACATTGCTTCATGCTACGACTCCCAAACCGCCATGAACAGAGTCAATCTCATCATTTCGAGTGTCGATCCTGCAAAAGCGGGAGAGAGACAACACACTTCACATGTGTGTCCCGGTGGGAACAGAGAAAACATGTTTTTGCATTACTCTGACAAAAACGAGCACCAAGTATGCAAAAAAACTCTTGTTTCCATTTATCATCAGGCTGTCTCTAGGTCAAGTGCCGCAAAACGAGCGTATGCAGCACGTTCGAGACGGGTAAACGATTTCTGTGCAAGTCGTTTCGATCGATAACTTGCTGTCTTGGAATCTAGCGTAGAACTCTACGTGCAGAACACCCGCTGAACAAGCACGGCCCTTTTCAAAGAGAGCAAACTCGATCACTATACTGCAGACAAAAATAGTTCTGTTTTGTAAACTACGCCATGCTTTCTTTCTTCGGGCGCTCCGCATCAACGCACGCTGGAGAGTCAAAGGTTCCGCAATTTTTGAGAGATACGAATGTTCAACCCTGAAACAATGTTGTTAAACCTCTCATTGTCATTCCTCTTCAAGAATTTCAACAGCTTACGTCTAGTTGCTACCATTCTCAACAGTCCACGAGTAGAGGAAAAATCTTTCGGATTTGCTTTGAGATGGATAGTCAAGTACTCAATCTTCTTAGTCAAAGTGGCAATCTGGAACTCCGGTGAGCCACAATCCGTTTCGTGTACCTTAAACTTCTGTTGAGCTTCCTGAATTACCTGCTTGTTCTTCCAGGATCCTGGAGGTTCAATGATGATTTCACCCATGTCCACGTCATCATCCTCGTCTATCAGACCCATCAGACCAGGCTTTGTGATGAAGAAGGACTCTTCACCAGACGAATCCCCCAATGAAGTACTGCTGGCATCGTCTCGCGAATCTTCTCCGATCTTAGCAGAAGAGGAGTTTCCACTGCTTTCAGGTGCGGAGCTCGAAATCGGTGGATCGACGACATTCTCACCATCCGTCGGCAAACTAGAACCCGATTCCAATGGGGCTTCAGCCATCATTCGAGCAGCTCCATTACGCGCTGTTGCGAATGCAGGTCTTGAGCTGCTCGTTATCCTGGAGCAGCGAACAAATTGGGAAGATCCCAATGCGAGCGTCGGCGTGGCAAAAGCCGGCTTCATCATGTGGAAAGTCTAGGGAGTCGCGACCAGTACTAGCGGACGAGCGAAGATAACCCGTGGGACCGTCCAGAAAGAGGCGGAGAATGGAGCAAAGAAGCGAGGCTGAACTGATGGAAAAACACGAAGTGAACAAGAAGCTGTTTGACGCGATTTTTCTTCTGATGACGGATGGGAAAAAGGAGATATGGGGCAAATGTCGTGGAAATTGACGCGGCCAGATGTGAGCTCCCAAAGAGATATGAACGCGAATGAAAGCCAAGCACTTGGCATTAAGATTTTCTGATTTTTGATCTTTTTGTAGCTTTGGCAATCGTTCCCCGACAAAGTTTGCTTCTTGGCAGAGCCAAACGTCAAGAAAAATCTCTTCTTCATCCGAAGTTCCTCGCCAACTATCCAAACGCAAAATCCGCGAGAGGCCAAGAACGAACCAAATGCTTCGGGAACATGTTGCGTACTCTTCCTTTAAGCGACGATTTTGAGAATCGTACAATTCTATACATACAAATATATAAGCCGTTTTCATGATAGCAGAGGCACTGACATCGACAAAAACACAGGCCTTCTCCACTCTTGATTCCGACACCCACCTTAACAAAACGCAAACCCTATCTTGCATCTTTTGACTACCAGCCTTTAGCCTGTTCCTCACCTTCTTCAGTCTCCTTCATCAAAAATTCTATCCACTTGTCACTAACGGTGCCAATTGGCGGAAGAGATGCATCGTCAAGCTCTGGAGCTTGCACCAAAGATCCCAGTCGATCCATAAGGGCTCTTCTTTTGAGGCCAACCGCTATGTTATCTGACTCTGAGAAAGCCAACATTCTCGACATCAACTCAAGAACGTCCCGCTTTCTTACTGATCCCACTCGAAAGTAGCTCACAAGCAACTGTCTGACAACCCTTCTGTCCACGAGCTGCCCGCCGGCATCTGGATGATTCAACCGAGATAAGCTCTTCTCCAATTCCAGCTTGAGTTCTACTCTTTCATCGGCCAGACGCCCAATTGCACCTCGCAGCTCCTTAATTTCTTCGTCCTGGACCTTTAGTTTGTTCTCAGTCACATTGACTGATGATACCCGCTCCTTTGCGTCACTCAAAATCGAGTCCATGTCGTTTAGCTTTCGCTGCAGTTCAATCGTTCTTTGTTCTACGAGCGAATCCTGAGCAGCCTCCAACTGCTCGATTGCTATTCTAAGATTCTCTTCAGCTTGACGATGTGTTTCTGCCAAAAGCTCACATTCTTTGGCTTTAGCCTCTGCTTCATCAGCGGTCGATTGCAACTTGGAGCAAAGTGTCAAAGTCTTTTCCAGTTCCGAAGATGATTCTTGGAGTTCTGAGGCCAGGCGCTCCACTTCCTCCCGTTGCGCGACAGCAGACTCTTCCTCATGTTTTTGAAGTCGTCTATGAGCTTCCTCGAGGTCTTCGCCCAATGTAGTCACCTGATCTTGCAGGTAAACGATCTTCTCTTCAGCTTCATCTAGCTCGTTCGTCCGACTATTCAGTTGGGAGGTGAGCTTGGTACACAATGCACGAAGTTCCCCAGCTTCTTTTTCTGATCTCTCAAACTTGTCTGTCATCCTGTTCAAGTTGTGACGGAAGTCTTCCAGCTCATCTTCAATCTGGGCAATCACGTCTTCATAGTGCTTCTTTGCTTCCTCATGACCTTCTGATCGGGAATTATTGGCTTTCCGTTCTAGACGCTCATTAGAACCCCGGAAGGCGTCTCTTTCTTGTTCTGCAATCTCAGCTCTGTCAGTAAGTCTTTCCACCTCGTTCTCTGCATTTTGACACCTCTGCGTAGACTCTTCAAGATGACTCCGAGTTCTGCTCAGTTCAGCAACAAGCGATGCTGTTCCTCGAAGAACATGAACACCAATATTGCTCTGCACCTCGCGGTCTGCATATTCACTACCATCATCTGTAAACGTTTCGAAGTGTTCCACGTCCAAAGATTTCTGAATCATACCCCAAACAGTTTTCAGACTCGAAGTGAGCTTCTGCAGCTCCTGTCGCGCTTGCTCAACTTCCGATGTCGACGCCTCTGCCATCTTTTCAATCTCCATCCGCAAACTTTCACGAGCCACCCTGAGCTGCTCGTCTAGTTCAGATTCTCGAATCTTTGATGTAGTGAGGGCGCTTGTAAGCTCCTCAAGCTGTTGCCGCACTGAGTCTTGTTCTGAGGAAGAGCTTTGAAGATTTCTTTGCGTTGTCATCAATTCCTTCTCCAATAAGGCACATCTCCCTTCAACTTCTTGCCTAGACTCCTTTTCTTCGGCTTGTTTAGTCAGTTCCATACCATATTCGTTAAGTTGTTGTTTGGTTAGCTCGTACTCTTGGGATGTTGTTAGTGCCTGACGGACTACTCTGGAAAGCAGTTCCGCATATACGGTAACAATACGAATAGCACTCGAAGGATCCACTTCTTGGTTCTCATCTGGTACTTCCGGCCATTTAAATGCGTTACTGAAGGACGTCGGCGATTGTTCTACGAAAGCTGAAGCATTCTGCAGTGACGACTTGATCTTGTCATGAACATCTGCGACCATTCTCTGGTAGGATGAAACCTCGGATTGCAAGGTCGCTATTTTCCCATTCGCTTCTTGTCTTGATTTCTGTTCTGCTAGTAGCTCGGCCTTCACGAGGCCTACCTCGACTCCAGATGTCTCCTTCGAAGTACATAGGTCAACTTCCAGTGTCTTAACTTCCTTTCTGACGGCCGCTAAGTGATCTTGAAGTTGGGCAACCCTCTGCCTCAACTCGTTTTTCTCTTGCTCAGATACACTATTCTGTGAAACAGCAGCATCCTTTTCTTTCAGCAAAACTTCCACTCTTCCATGCAACTGAGAAATTTCATTCGCTGAAGAAGCACTCTTCTGCTTCAAAGAGCTTTCCTTTTCAAGTAATTCAGAGACCTCTCTACGGGACTGTTCCAACTTGCTCGCAAATTCTTCAAGTTCTTCTGTCTTTGACTGAAGCTTCTCCAGCACTAACACATGTTCTGCGGCTGAGCTCGATAGCTCTTGGGCTCTGAAGTTCGCATTATCGCGTTCTTCTCGGATGCGTACAACATCTGCCTTCAAACCATCTCGTTCGGTAGCCATAGATTCCAGCTTTGAGTGTAATGTCATGAACTCTTCCCCAGCAGCTCGAAGTCTTGTACTGGCTTCATCTCTTTGTCTTTGAAAGGTCCCTCTCTGCAGAGTAAGCTTCTCAATCTTGTTCGATAAGGAACTGACTTTGCGTTGTGTTAGAACCAATGACTTCGTCTTCTGTTCACATTCTTGAGCTAAGGCCTTTTCCCTTGCGGAGACTGAGTCTGAGTTTGCAGTAGCAGCCGTCCTTTCTTGAATCAAACGATCTCGTTCACTTGAAAGAGCTTCAAATCTTTTCCTTAGCTCCGCGTTCTGATCTCGCATAGAAGAGTAGCGACTTCTAGCTTCATCTCGTTCACCTTTCAAAGAGGTACTGTCTCGCTTCGCATCCTGCAGGTCACGAATGGCTTGTTCATATCTGGCACTGAACGACTCAATCTCGTTTTCCAATCCAAGCTTTTCCTGATAAAAGCTGTTTCTTTCTTCAATAATATCGTGAGTGCGATCATTCATTGCCTGAATTTGTTTGGAAAGGAGATCAATTCTCATATCCTCTTCGTCCTTATCCTTCTCTCGACTGTTCAATGCGCGCTCCAATTCATGAATTCTGAGGTCCTTCTCCTGCAGAGCCGCAAGGCGATTACGCTCATCCGCGTACAAGTCCTCGTACTCTTGCGCATGAACCTTGATTGACTCTAGTGCTTTCTCCCTTTCAAGATCAGCGATTTCACGCTCGTGACTAGCAATTTGCAATTGCTGTTTCAGATGCTCTTCTTGCAACTGGGCTTGGGATTGCACATGTTGCAACTGGCGTTGCAAATCATCTGTTTCATGCACGAGAGAATTTCTCTCAGATGAGAGTCGTTCTATATCGGATCGCATTGTATCCATCTGCTCTGTAATCATCGCCTCTCTTTCACGCGCTGCGTCCTCATTTCCTCGCATAACTTCTATCAAGTGGCGTGCTTCTTTGATTCCGTCTCCACCCCGTTCAACGGCGGCATCTCTTTCCGCCTCTGCGTCTTGTTTCTCACGAACCGCGATCTCAATATCTCCATGAAGTAATTCTCTTTCTCGCGCAAGCGATTCGTTCTGCTCCTGAGTTCGCTCCAAATCGTCTTTCAGAGTAAGAATCGATCTTTTAAGATCTTCGTTTTGCTGCTCTTCGCTACTCTTCGCAGCCGTCGCTCTATCCCTCTCTTCAGTGAGTCGCTGTATCTCACTTCTCAACGCCTCCATTTCGTATGCTGACTTCGGGTCCTGGTCTCGACTTGTAGTATACACCGGGAAAGCTTCTCTCGTCTCTACTTGCGCCTCAGTTGTTCTTTGTTCTGTCAAAATGGGTTTCTCACTCGCGTCGTTCTCCACCACATCGAATTGCTCGTTGTTTTCCGAAATGTGCTCATTTGCCAGAGATGGTGGATCCGGGATATTGTTCGACATCCAAAAACTATCCGCTACCTCCTGCGATGGCTGCTGAAACTCATCATGAGTGGTAAACGGGGAGCTGTCGGCCTGTTGAGACTCATTATGGGTAGCAATCGGCGAGTAACCGACCTCGTGAGACTCATCATAAGTAGTAAACGGCGACTTATTGAGCTCTGCATCTCCCTTCATTCGCAAGCTCGTCGAGAAATCTGGTTGCACGGAATCGTGGTTTTCAAAGGTATCAAGCGTTTCCGGTTCAAAGGCAATGGATTCTTCATGCACTTCCGTAGCAACGGAGGTTACAAACCCAGATTCTCTTTCAATTGTACCAGACGCTTCCGGTTCAGTGGGAGTAGATTCTTGTCGTACTTCAGATGTAGCGGAGAATACTAGTTCGGGTTCCCTCTCAAATGTACTAAACGTTTCTGGTTCAGTAGGAGTACATTTTCGTTGCACTTCGAACGTAGCGGACGATACAAATTCAGATTCCCTTTCAAGGGTGTCAGACGCTTCCGTTTCAAAGAGATTAGATTGTTGTTGCACTTCGGGGGAAGCGGGGGATACAAATTCAGAGTGCCGTTCAACGGTGTCATACACTTCTGCTTCAAGAGCAGTAGCTTCTTGTTGTACTTCGGGGACAGCGAAAGGTACATATTCAGATTCTCTTTCTTGTGACACAGTTTCCTTCAAAACATGTTGCGCACAAGTGCTAGCATCTGGAGAATCGCTTGGATCTGTGGCGGCGACCATGTTCGTTTCGGCAACTTGCACATGTTCTGGTAGGTCAGGAGGGAAAGAGCTTTGAGTTTCTTCTGGCTTGCTTGGTTCAACCGAGAACCAATCCACATCCTCTCCAGTCTCTTGCGCAGGTGGTTTCGGCTCCTCGCTATACATTTCTTCCACTTCATCACCGTCAACATTCCAACCGTCGTCACCCCAGTCAAGGAACTCATCTGCACCCGCGTCTGCTTTCAGCGGCTTTTCTTCAGAAGGGGTTTCATCTGTTAGCCCAACTGTCCCCTGCGGCTCTTTTCCAATTTGTAGGAAACTGTCTTCTTCTTCAACTGCCTGGAAAGTGTCTTGTACCGACCATTGAACATCCGATACTGGCTCTATATCATTTAACACTTCTTCTTGCGGCGACGGTTCCGCTGCCTGAACTTCCGCTGTGCCGCTGAACACATCTATCTCGGGGGGTGCCGCCTCAGGTGACACTGTTTCTGAAGGTGTCTGCTGCGAAACTGATTGAGAATCATCCGCAGGTATGAACCCATTCTTCTGTTCTGCAATTGGATTTGCCGGGGTAACAAAGGATGTCGGAATAGGAGGTGCGAGCGCAGACGCTTGTGGTTTCGATGGAGCGATACCCGTTACAACGTATCGAGACCGCCGAGTTCCCTTTCGAGTATTAGCCTCTGCGGGGGCCTGCGGAGGGGCTTCAGGGATTGGTGGAGGCGCTAGCGCTGCGGGTGGAGGGGGTGGAGACGTTGGTGGCGGAGGCGACGTCAAGGCATCTTCTTCAAAACCGTTTTGATTCCAGTCGTCCCAACCGTCCTGTTGTGGTTCCTGTTCAGAGTGGGAATGCTCGACAGGGTGCACTGGGTCCCCGTCATCTTCTGCTGCTGCAGCCTGCAGTACACCGTGGGCGACTTGAGCAGCGGACTTTGCATGTTCGCGAACGCGCTCTCTGAAAGACCCAAGCTTCGTCCACATCCCGCTAACACTTGACGCGTGAGTCTATATGAGATGAGATCGTGATTAGAACAGTTAAAGGTAGTCTGCAATGGGGTGTTTAGACCGAAGAAGGGAAGTCTAAACGCGTTAGAACCTTCTTCTTGACCCTGTTTGGGAAGAAATTACTTTGGCTGAACAGAACGTGCGAATCACTCTGCACCGAGTCTATGCACTTGGTCAAAACGAAATTGAAATCAACAAAAAAACATGCATTGAGTTCATCCGTCTGTAATTCTCTCCAGTGCTCACAGTCACACAAACTGCGAATCACAGGAGTGACCGACTTCAATCATCATCGCTTTCCTTCCGTGCTAACTTATTCTCCACATATTTCAACAACGTCGGGAGAGCAGACTTTTAGCGAGTCTGTTTCCTCCCTTCGTTGTTATAACCTGTGAATAGCCTGCGCTAAATAAAGACATCATTTCTTTCGTGCGATTGCTTCTACGCAGAAAGAGATTGCAAACTTTGCAAGCCGTGTGAGACTTGGTTTTTATTGATGCTCAAGCAGTAATGAACACTGTTCACATACCTTGTTCCGAACATGTCCTTGGCGCCATACAGATATCTCTATCCCTGGAGCAAAAGCAATACTAGTACGCGAATTGACCGTGAAATGCGATCGGTTCGTCCAGGACAGGCGCAGCAGATTGCAAAGCAAAAAAACAACTGAGTGGCATGTCGTGACATATTCAACCTGTCAGAACAGCAAAACGGTCCACTCAGAACTCTTCAAAAATGCTTTCGATGAAAACGTTGATACAGCTCTTCGTTGCTCAATTCTTACCGTAACGAGACCAGAGGGTCTGCTGTAGCAGAGGAATACAAGAAACACATGTGTATGACATCAAAAGAAAAGTCCGTGCGAGGTTGTATATCACAAGATGCCGTCCGTCAACTCGATAATCATGGGGCAGTGATCACTTCCTCCAACGTGATCAAGAATCTTAACGCTCTTCACCGCAGGAATCATATCATCCGACACCAAAGCATAGTCAAGTCTCCACCCATGATTCCGTTGGCGAGCGCCAGATTTGGAATCCCAGTAAGTGAAAGCGCGCTGCTCTGGATTCAAAGTGCGAAAGATATCAACCATTCCACAGGTTTCCAGAGTATCTTCAAAAGAAGTTCGCTCCAAACGAGAGTAGCCCGCACGATCTGCGACGCTTTGCTCGTCGTACACGTCCAGAGGCGCTCTCGCCACGTTGAGATCGCCAACAAGCATTACGGGCTTGCCTCTTTGTCTCATGTTTCTGATGTGCTTTCTCAGCGCCTGATCCCAGGACATGCGCAGCCTGAGGCGGCTGAGAGAGGTGCCGGAGTTGAGGTTGTACACATTGATGAGAAACAGGCACGGATACTCAATCATGACCATGCGCCCCTCTTCATCGCCCACAATGTGGTTGATTTTGCGTTGACACACGTCTATCTTCTGGCGCGAATAGGTGACAGTGCCGGCATAGCCCAGTCGGGAGGTGCTGGAATGGAACACAACGTGCGGAAAGCGCGGCAGCAGATCGAAGAACAGGCTTTCATGTCGCTGCTGCAGTCGCGTGTGCTGCAGACACACGATTTGCGGGTCGTGCGTGCGAATCAAATTGGGCAGGGCGCGCGGGTCGTTTCGCGCGAGGGCGCGAAGTCCATTGACATTCCAGGACAGAATGGTGTGTGTGTCTGCGGAAGCGGTGCTGCAACGCGGCGCCCGACGAGCGCGACGCGCTTTGCTGCCAACTGGGATCGCGGACGGAGGCGCACAAAATGCGGTAAATGGGAGCATGCTGGAGGCGGGGGGGGGGGGGGGGGGGGCTGCGGAGATCGTTTCTCGCACAAACGTGGCCGTGGCGGCCAGCTCCGCCTCGCAGCGTCTGCACTCGCGCACAGAAACGCAGCGGCCGCACGCGCCAAAAAGCGGGGCAGGACAGCGAAAAGGCGCGCTGCAAATTGCAAACGTTTCAAAAGCAGGCGCGCACCAGACATACAACGCGCGGCCCCCCCCCCCCCCCCGCCCGCGCGCCTCGCTCAGGCGCCGTCGACAGCACGCAAGCAGGGCGGCGCAGAAGACGATGGGAAACCTGTGCTGCGGCGAGGACGAAGTGGCGGCGAGGAAGGCGCCCAAGCAGACGGTGTCCGGCGCGCCGCCGCCGCGCAACGTGATGACGCCCGGGACGGCGGAGCGGCGCGAGCAGGCGCTCAAGGCGGCGGAGGAGCGCGACCGCCAAGGCAAGGTGCGCGGCACGCAACGCCAGCAGTAAGTACCGCCACCCCCTGCGCGCGCGCGCACGCTCGGCGCGGCATGGCGAAGCTGGCGCTCTAACCCCCCCGCCCCGATGCGTGCGTCCCGCGCGCGACAGCCCCAAGCCGAAGCGCAAGTCGTTCGACAGGCCGCCAGCCGCCAAGGGCGGCGTCGACGTAGCCGTAAGTCACGCCCCACCCCCACCCGCACGCCGCCCCCCCCCCCCCCGCAGCCGCCGCCGCGCGCAGAAACTAACCGCACGCCGCGCCGCCCGCCACCGCGCACACGTACGCGCGCGCGCAGGACTGGATGTGATGACGAGCAGCAGCAAAGTGTAAAGCAGCGGCCGCAGCCGCCGGCCGCCGGCCGTAGGGTTTGCCGCGCAATGCACAAAGATGCGCATTCTCCCCACGCGCGCCAATGGGCGGCAGCGCGCCACGCCCCGCCAATCAGCGCGGCGCGCGCGCCAGCAGCGCCGCGCCGTTACCGGCCGCGTGCAAATTGCACGCGCAGCGCGCCCAATGCGCGGCGCCCGCCGCCGCGCGCGCAGCGAGCGGCGCGCCGCGCGTGACGGCGCCGTCGCAAGAGCGCCGCGCGGCGGCGCCGCGGCAGTCTGCTAGTCGCCGCCAGCGGCGCTGCCAGGCGCAACCCTCTTACCAGCTACGCTCCCCCGCACCGCGCGCCACACACCCGCGCTGCGTGCGTCCAACTTGCAACCCGCGCGCGTCTACCCCGCCCGCCCCGCGTTCCCCCCCCCCCCCCTCCCCCGCAGCACTTGCTTCGCCCGCCGCGCCGCCCGTTCCAACCCCTCCGCGTGTCCGCCCGCCGCGTCCCTCCCCTCCCCTCCCCCCCCCCCCCCCCCACCACCCCCCAACGCACGTATGGTGGCGCTTGTCGGCGATTACGAGCCCATCTCCACGCTGGGCGTGGGCGCCACCGGCAAGGTGAAGCTCGCGCGCCACAAGCTCACTGCGCAGCTCGTCGCGCTCAAAATCATCCGCAAGCATGTGCTGCACAACAAGCCGCACCTGCTCCAGAAGATCCGTCGCGAAATCGCCATCATGAACCTGGTGGCCGCCAACTCGCGCCACATTCACCGCCTACGCTCGCCCACCGCGCAAACGCGCCCCCACCAGCAGGTCGGCATTCTCAACCTCATCGACGTGTACGAGACCGACGTCGCCATTGTGCTCGTGCTCGAGTACTGCCAGGGCGGTGAACTCTTCGACTATCTCGTGCAAAGAGGGCATTTACCACAGTCTCAGGTGCTTCACTTCTTCCAGCAACTCGTATACGCCCTACAGTTTTGTCACAACCGCGCCGTCTGCCACCGCGATCTCAAGCCCGAGAACGTGCTGCTCACGGCCGACGGCCGCGTCAAGCTCGCTGATTTTGGAATGGCCGCCATCACCACCCCCGGCGCCCTCATGGCCACTTCCTGCGGCTCGCCGCAGTACTGCGCCCCCGAGGTGTTGCTTGGCGAGCCGTACGACGGCCCCGCCGCAGACGTATGGTCTCTCGGCGTTGTGCTTTTCGCAATGACCACAGGCGGTCTGCCGTTCGATGACGACAATTTGCAACGTCTCATATCCAAAATTCAGTCCGCCGCTTTCTACATTCCCCCCGAGGTGCCGCAGCCAGTCGCCGACCTCATGCACGCCATGCTGTGCGTCGATCCCGCCAAGCGCATCACCCTCGAGCAGATTAAGGAGTTGCCATGGTTCAACTCTCAGCCCTGTCGAGCAGATGTGTACAGTGAGAATCACTTTAGTGTTCGACATATTGTTGGCCATTTTCATGACGCACCCGTCTCAAAGCCCGATCCTCAAATCTTGCGCTACTTGGCTGATCTGGGACTCGGTGACTTTCCTACCCTTCGTCGCAGATTGGCTTCAAACGAGCCTTGTTTGGAGCGCGACTGCTACTATCAGTACGCAGAGCTTGACCATGAAGCGCTTGAATTTCATCAGGTTGATCACATTCCAATGTCGCCGCTTACCGTTTCTCATGACAATTCGCCCAAGGTTCGTCAAGCTGCGCGCGATTCCGGCAACAAGCGTGAGCAGTGTTTTGCTCACTCTGTGCAACACGCTGTCAACAACGCTGTCAAGGACGCTGTCGAGAACAACAGCGTTGACGACAAACATCAGCAGCGCAAGTCTGATGTGCTCGAAGAAAACTGGGTGCCGCCAAGCGATTGCTTGGACTTTGACGTGAGTTGGTTTGCCGATTGGAGCGCAGCATTGCCCTCCGAAAGTGAGCATGAATCTGTACCCAGCCCCATACTGCAACCGCCGCCGCACAAGCGTAACGCACAGCCGTCTTTTCCAAGCTTGGCGTTGCGATGAGGACCGAGACTCGTGGGGAGAGAGAGTGCTTGTACGTTTGTACAACGATCGAGAAAGGTATGATAGCGTCCAATAGAGCACATGTACAAAAATGACACGGCGGTAGCGGTCGCTAGACTAGTCGCTCTCGAATAGGAGGTCACGGCTGATACAAGTTGTTGGCGACACCGCACCCTTTGTTCTGCACTGGATGAAGTTGTACGGAGTCGACTCAATGCGTTGTAGCGCATAGTCTATGTAGAGAAAACAAATTCATGAAGCGAGGCAAGTGTTTCCATGAGTTGCACGTGTTTAGACATGATGGACTCGGAGAAAATGACAATGTATGTGACGATTGGTGGTAATAATTTTTCATCAGCATGTTTGACAGTGAATATATACAAAATACAAGTACATTGTATGCCAGGTTAGCAAAGTACTGTAGTTGTTTTGGTGCTCTCAAGCTCCCTGGCTGTCCGACACGGTTTCGATGTTGCTGGGGGACGCGATGTTGGAGGACTTGAGCATTTGACGGATTGTGCCGTTCTTGACGGCGTTGTGGATTCGTATCACCTCCTCGACAGTTTTCGCGGCCTCGATGCGGGCTCGAACAGTGGCTGCTTCCGATGGAGAGAGTGCCACTGAGCGCTTGGATTTTGGCGCGTCCTCTGTGCGTTCGGTTGTGGTGTGGTTCTCAGCGCTGGTGTGTTGTCGAGGACGCTTTTGGCTTGGAGGTTGAGGCTGTGATCGTTTGCGCTTTTTCGCGTTTGCTGTTTGGGAGGATGAGTGTTTCGTGGATGCGATAAGTTTGCGCTCGTCCAGGGTGACCTTGGTGAAATTGAAGATGGTGAGGGAAGGAATGGCTTGCAGCACGGCTCGTCGTACGCCCGGAAGACTGGCGACAGGATTGTTCAAAATGGAGAGCACTTGCAGCTGCTTGAAGCGCGACAATTCAGAAAGGTTCAGCTGTTGCAGCGTCTGAATGCGATTGGAAGTGAGAATGAGCGTTTGCAAATTGGGCAACGAATCGGCGACGCCTTTTGTGATGTTTGTGATGCGGTTGCAGCCGACGTAAAGCGTGTGGAGACGGGGAAACGGTGGAAATCCGTCGCCGAGCTGAGAGATGATGTTGGACGAGAGATCGATTACGTCGAAGGCATCTCGGGCGACGGCGAGGTTCTCGATGGCGGGGGTGGCCAGGTTGCGGAGCACGAGCTCGCGATCGCCGAGGCAGTTTAGCGCCTGGGGGGCGGAATGCACGACGTCCGGCGTGAGACGCATGTTACGGCGGACGTGGATAGCTCGGACCGAACTAGTTGGCAAGGAGGATCAAATTTTGTGGCGTGCGGGGAAGGCGCACGCGACGACGCGCGCGCACAAACACGCGTCAACAGTGCTCGGTAGCGTTTGGTCGCCGCGCGCACTAGAAGCCACTGGGCGAGCGCTGTAATGCCAAGCAAAACGGGATCCGATGGCTGTAAGCACCGCGGCGCCGGATTGCAATAATATTGCTAGTAAGGTTATCGATATGTACAGCAGTTGATATCGGTTCCATAGCTCGAGATAGCAGCTCGGAGCTGCGCGCGACTGCGCGCATCGAAGGTCCACCACCCGCGGCGGCGGAAACGCCTCCCGCGCGGCGGCACCCAATCACGCGCCGCCGCGCCGCGCAATATCTGCGCGCGCGCTTGCCACGCACACGCGCGCCGCCTCCCCCCCGCGCTGCGGCCGTGCGCGCGCGGCGCGTGCAGCTGGCGCGCTGCGCGGCGCGTGATTGGGCGCAAATCTCCGTTGGCGGCGGGGCCGCGCACGCTGAGTGGCGCCGGTGCGCCGAAAATCGCCAAAAGTTCCCGTCGAGCTCGGCGCGCGCGCCGCGCGAGGCGCGTGAATCGACGCCGTTGCGCCACTGATTTGGGGGCGCGTCTGCGCGCGCGACAACAGCTCGGAAAGAGTGCAGCGCGCGCGCGCTTGATTAACGCCGCAGCCGCTGTCGCTGTGCGGGCGAGTCTTGCTTTGCCCATCTGCTCGCCGTGAGCTCGGCGGGCGCTGTGCTTTTGCCGCTTGCGTTCTCATCGTGTCTACTCCCACTGCGTTTCTCTGCGTCACGACCCTTTTCCCCGCTCCCCGCTCCCCGCTCCCCGCTCCCCCTTCCCGGCGACCCACGCGACTTGCGCGCTGATTTCTCCCTCGTGTGTCGCTTGACAATTTGTACAATATGAATAAGCTTGGTTTTGTTCCTGGAGCGGGCTCTTCCGTTCTATTCCGACCGCCAGTCGAGCTCACGGATCGTGGCTTCGTATCGGGATACTCTTCAAACCTCCCGCTTCGAAGCACGCCTTGCTCGCAGCGCCCGTCGACGCGTGCGACCACCACCAAGGCCATTGTGGGAAATGGCCTGTTCACCCAGTCAAAGCCCACCGATCGCAAGGTCGTCGCCCCTTCTGACGGTCGAAAGTGCGTCAAGATTGTGTACATTGTGCTGGAAAGCCAGTATCAGAGCTCCATGACCGCTGCTGCGAACAGGATCAACGCCGATAACCCGGACATCAGCATGGAAGTTTGCGGCTATTTGCTCGAAGAACTTCGTGACCCTGTAAACTACCAAATGCTCAAGGACGATCTCGAGGACGCCAATATCTTCATCGGAAGCCTTATTTTCGTCCAGGATCTGGCCGAGCTTGTTGTCAGCGCTGTCAAGCCAGTCCGCGATCGATTGGATGCCTGTGTTATCTTCCCGTCCATGCCGGACGTCATGAGATTGAACAAGCTGGGTTCCTTCCAGATGAACCAATTGGGCCGTACTAATAGCACAATTGCAAAGTTCATGCGGAAGAAGAAGCAGGAGAATGGCGCCTCATTCGAGGACAGCATGCTCAAGCTGCTTCGCACCCTGCCAAAGGTGCTCAAGTACCTCCCCAACGACAAGGCGCAAGACGCCCGTTCGTTCATGCTCTCGTTCCAATATTGGCTGGGCGGATCTGTTGATAATATTCAGAACTTCTTGCTCATGATCACTGACAAGTACGTGGCTGCTTCTCCTCAACAAACAGAGCAGGTTGCCTTACCAGTCGTGTACCCTGATGTTGGTATCTGGCACCCGGTGGCTCCTCGTATGTTCGAGGATCTTGAAGAATACAACGATTGGTATGAGAACGAGCATTGCAAAGCTGCAGGACTCACTGCACAGTCTCCAACTGTTGGGCTTGTTCTAGCGCGTACGCACATGATTACCGGCGATGACTGTCACTATGTGTCGCTGGTCTCCGAGCTCGAAGCTGGAGGCGCAAAGGTCATTCCCGTCTTCTCCAGCGGATTGGACTACTCGTTGCCAATCGAAAAGTTCTTCTTCCACAAGGGAACGAACAATGCAAATGTTGACGTCGTCATCTCTTTGACAGGGTTCGCCCTTGTTGGCGGTCCCGCTCGTCAAGATCATCCGAAGGCTATTGCCACCCTCAAGAAGCTCGACAGACCGTACCTCTGCTCCCTGCCGCTTGTCTTCCAAACAACAGAGGAATGGAAGGAGTCGGACTTGGGCCTTCACCCTGTTCAGGTGGCGCTCCAAGTTTCCCTGCCCGAGCTTGATGGGGCGATCGAGCCCGTGATTTTTGCTGGCCGCGATGGACTTACGGGGCGATCCATTCCGCTCCAGAACCGAATCACAACCATCGCGAACAGGGCACTGAAGTGGGCAGAGCTTCGACGGAAGGAGGTCGCTGAGAAGAAGGTCGCCGTCACTATCTTTTCGTTCCCTCCGGATAAGGGAAACATCGGAACTGCGGCCTATTTGGACGTGTTTGGTTCGACGTATAAGGTCATGGAGGGATTAAAGCAGAAGGGGTATACTGTGGAAAATCTTCCCGAGTCACCGGAGGCTCTAATGGAAGAAATTCTGCATGACAAGGAAGCGAAGTACAGCTCACCAGAGCTCAATGTGGCTTACCGCATGCCTGTTCCCGAGTATGAGACCGCATGTGACTATCATGAAGCCCTTCACGAGAATTGGGGTCCGGCTCCAGGTCATCTTAACACAGATGGCAAGGATTTGCTAGTGTATGGCAAGCAGTTCGGTAATGTGTTTGTCGGAGTGCAGCCCACTTTCGGCTACGAGGGAGATCCTATGAGGCTCTTGTTTGCCAAGAGCGCCTCTCCCCATCATGGCTTCGCTGCGTTTTATGCCTACCTAGAAAAGATCTGGAAGGCTGATGCCGTTCTCCATTTTGGTACCCATGGTTCACTGGAGTTTATGCCTGGTAAGCAGGTGGGTATGTCTGACTTTTGCTATCCGGATAGGCTCATCAGTTCCATCCCCAACATTTACTACTACGCAGCCAACAATCCATCGGAGGCAACCATCGCCAAACGCCGGTCGTACGCTGGAACAATTTCTTACTTGACCCCTCCGGCCGAAAATGCTGGTTTGTACAAGGGTCTTAAGGAGTTGTCTGAGCTCGTTGCATCCTACCAGGGTCAGAAGGAGACTGGACGTGCCGGAGGTATTGTCAACTCCATCGTAGAGCTTGCACGACAAGTCAACCTCGACAAAGATGTCGCTCTTCCCGAGGACGACGCTAAGGCAATGACTGAATCTGAGAGGGATTTGCTTGTCGGCAAGATCTACAAGAAACTGATCGAAGTTGAGTCACGGTTGCTTCCGTCAGGACTACATACGATTGGCAAGCCTCCCACTGCCCAGGAAGCAACTGCCACACTTGTGAGCATTTCAAGTCTGGACAGGCTCAACGACAAGGGTGAGACGGAAACCAAGTCCTTGCCGAGGGTAATTGCAGAATCGATCAATCGCGACATTGACGAAATCTACAAGAATTCCGACAAGGGTATTCTTGAAGATGTCGATATGCTCCAGAAAATCACCGAAGCAAGTCGCGCTGCGGTCCAGGCGTTGGTCAGTAACTCTGTAAATGCAGACGGTCGCATTGAGAGAGTGGCAGCCATTGATCTTGGTGCTTTCATTGGAAAGATAATGGGAATCAAATCACCAATGGGCGAAGCGCTAAAGGAGAAAGGGTTCCCCAACGTTCCGGATGATGCACTTGTTCCCATGGTGGAGTACCTCGAGTTCTGTCTCGAGCAGGTGATCAAGGACAATGAGATGGGTGCTCTCGTTGATGCTCTGGAAGGTCGCTTCATTCCGCCAGGACCTGGAGGTGATCCAGTCCGCAACCCTGATGTGTTGCCAACTGGAAAGAACATTCACGCGTTGGATCCGCAAAGTTTACCGACCGTGGCCGCTCTGGACTCCGGTAAGATTGTTGTCGACAGACTCCTTGAGCAGCAGATGAGTGCGGAAGGTGCGTTACCGGAGACTATCAGTGTGATGATGTGGGGTTCAGACTGCCTCAAGACTTCAGGTGAGAGTATCGCTGAGATTTATTGGCTTATTGGTGCGCGCCCTCTCCCCGACCCTCTTGGGCGTGTGAACAAAATCGAGCTGATTCCTCTGGAGGAACTCGGTCGCCCAAGGGTTGATGTTGTGGTGAACTGCTCCGGAGTGTTCAGAGACTTGTTCATTAATCAGATGGCACTCATGGACAAGGCAGTGAAAATGGCGGCTGAAGCCGACGAGGACCCGGAAATGAACTTCGTTCGTAAGCACGCTCTTGAACAAGCAGCTGAGCTGGACATCCCCGTGCGTGAGGCTGCGACTCGTGTGTTCTCCAATGCCTCAGGAAGTTACTCTGCGAACGTGTCCTTGGCGATTGAGAATGGTGGTTGGGAGGATGAGAAGCAGTTGCAGGACATGTACTTATCTCGGAAAGGGTTTGCCTTCAACGCGGACCGACCCGGAGAAATGAAAGTGAGCCAAGCAATCTTTGAGAAAACACTGTCTACTGTGGACGTAACTTTCCAGAATCTGGACAGTGGCGAAATCTCATTGACAGATGTTTCGCATTATCTGGATTCCGACCCTACCAAGGTGGTGCAACGACTTCGCAAGGACGGCAAGAAGCCGAAGGCGTTCATCGCCGACACTACAACAGCAAACGCACAAGTACGTTCGTTGTCCGCCACCATTCGTCTCGATACGAGAACGAAGCTGGTTAACCCGAAATGGATTGAAGGAAACCTCAAATCCGGGTACGAGGGAGCGAGGGAGATTGCCAAGCGTTTAAGGAACACATACGGATTTGCGGCAACTTCTGGTGAAGTGGACAGCTTTGTGTTCCAGGACGCCAATGATACTTTCATTAAGGACGAGGAGATGCAGAAGCGTTTGTTGGACATGAACCCTAACAGCTTCAGAGATATGGTGACTACGTTCCTAGAGGCGGCTGGGCGTGGGTACTGGGACGCATCGGATGACGATCTGGATAAGCTTCGTGAATTGTACAGCGAAGTTGAAGACCGCATCGAAGGTGTGGAGTAGCTAGTTAGTGGGCTGCTTTCTGTACGTTGAGCTCCGTGTCGCTTTTGCGGAGAGCAGTTTTTGTTATCGTATATCGAATGACCACTTGTAAACAACAGTCGTTTTTCTACCTTTGGTACCTTTGGTAGTTTTTGTGACAGGGCGGAGACAATTGGGAGCGGAAACTCGGGGCAGGCTTTTCGCACGATAGGCAGCCCGTCAAGACAATTCGGTTGTACTGTATCGCAGAAAGACACTTGTGATAACTTTTATCGAAGAAGGGTTGATGAGTTACGGTCCGTAGTAACTTACGCATAGTGGTTCAAATTCAAATGTACTTGGCGAATGAAATGGCTGATCTAACTAATATCGCCAGTTGACCGTTTCAGGCGACGTGAGAGCGTCGTGGGCGAAGGATTCGGCGACAGATTTTGTGGCGTCGTGTGGTGTGCGGCGCGTGAGGAGCACACCGAAGAGACGCCAATTTTTTGGAAAAAGAGATCATGCAAATGAGGATGCATTTCCGAGCGAACGAAAACGTGCCTTGCTGTGCCCCCAGGAGAAGCGCTGTTTTCGTTGTAAAGGGGTATGATAGGGCGGCGCTGCTGAGACCGCTTTTTGCTTTGAGCGGGAGTTTGGCTCGCCTCTCACGACTCTGCTGACTCTATTTAGAGCAGCACGCCTCATTGTAGTGCTTCGCAGCTTTGCTTCAACCGTATCCTCTCTCCCACGCCCGTCTTCCAAGCTGATCACCATGATTCAGTCCACTCAGGTTCCTCGTTCTCGCGTAATTCATCTGGGCTCTGATTCGTCTAGGTGTGGCTATTGTCGAAGGAGTGACGGTAGCCACAATTACGCTGTATGGGCTCTCCGACTGCACGTTGAGGACTACCAAGAACTCTTAGACGCCGGGTGGCGTCGAAGTGGAAACTATCTATATCGTCCCCATCTCGACAACACGTGCTGCCCGCCGTACGTCATTCGACTCGACGCCAGCAATTTTAAGCCGTCTAGTACTCATAAGCGGGTGCTTAAACGACTGCGTCATGCGTCGACGTCGACTGCCGTTAACCAGCCGCAGGTACAGAAGGATAACCGCAAGGACCGATGGAAACAAGCTACCCAACCTCTGTCGGCGGCTTCCGATCACAAGTTGGGGGTTATCCGAGCTGCTATCTCTGAGGCCGCTCAAAAATTTGTCAGTTCCAGTCATTTGAATCCTGCCTTGCGGGTGGAGCACGTTCAAGATGCTCTTTCAAAGTTCAAGGTATTTCCGCCTCGACAACCGGCCAAAAAGACAGCTTCAGATCCTAATCGGAGGGGGTGCGGTCGAGAAAGATCAATCCATGCGGATGGCAGAGAGGGTACTCGACAACGGGATGACGTGCCAAACTCGGTCAGCAACATTGCCTTGGTTTTGGCAGCAGCTGAGAGAAAAGGCAGTACAACACCATCGTCGCAGTGCGATGATCCTTCAAAACGGCAGATGCATATTGCGGACGCTTTTCAACGTATGTTGCGTCAAAACCAATCTGTGTGTGACGTTTCAGCTGTGGGAGTGACGTATCCAGGGTTTCTTAACTTTTGGTGGAATCCACCGGAGGAACCTTCGTATGGAGATACTAGAAAACCAGAACATGAGAACGACCGTAGACGTTCAAGTGGCAGCAGACGTTCAAGTGACACCTTGTTTCATGTGAAGCAAATCCATCCACTGCCCGCCGTAACTGAACGCAATTGGAGAGCCAAGAGATCATCGGTGCTGAAGAGTATTGACGTAAGCGACGTCAGTGAATTAGATGTGATGAGTGATATTGATCACGGCCAAACATCAAACCCCTCTCCGGCTTCTACAAAATCTTCTCTTCCTGATGCCAAACAGCCACCGCTACAAAGTCGAGGAGAAGAATCTAATGCGAGCAATTTTGCAATGCAGATGGTACCTTCAGAATTTCGAGAAGAATCTTATGAGCTATTTCGTAGGTATCAGATGTCAATACACGATGAACGCGCTTCACAATGCTCCAGGGATATTTACACCAGGTTCCTCGTTGATAGTCCGCTGACAAGGTATCAGTCTGCGTCAAACGACGAGGAACGGTACGGCTCCTATCATTTTCTTTACCGGATCGGTGGCCGGCTTTTTGCAGTTGGCGTTGTGGACGTGCTACCTAGATGTCTTAGTTCTGTTTACCTGTTCTACGACCCTGATTTTGCGAAGCTTTCACCTGGGACACTTTCAGCTCTTAAGGAAATTGACTGGATTAAGAGCGTGTCCCACGTATATCCATATCTGCGCTATTACTACATGGGCTACTACATTCACTCGTGTCCGAAAATGAGGTACAAAGCATCGTTCAATCCATCACAACTTCTCTGCGAAGTTTCAAAGAACTGGGTGCCAGTCTCTGAAGCACGTCGGGTTCTGGACAGTATCGGGGAGCGTGCTTTGAGACTTGCTCCACCTGAAATGGTTCCAGCTCCGGTTGCTTCATATTTTCAGTTTGACGAGGAGGAAATGGAACGATTGACGGATGAGGCTATCCTACATGTTGGAAATGCAGATGACGAAGTAATGAAAATGTTGTCTTTCAAGTCGTTGAGGGAGACACTAGGTTCTCGATGTCCGGAGCAGGTCAGCACCATTCGCAGCGGGATTGAGGCGTTCTTACGTCACGTCGGAAAGCGGAACTCTTGTTATTATATACATATGTTGTAAGTTGTAATGCATTGCTAGTAGTTTTATCCTTAAACCTGTGTACAGACACTTGTATAGTTGTTCACAACTCGATTATGGGCTTTGAATTCTCGCGTTTGTTGCAAGATGTGGAGCATCGATATACTTTAATATTCTGATATGAAAGCGTTGTAGGGTTTCGAACACAATGGTTTCGGAGCTTCATCTTCTACGTGTACATTGGTACAGAAGGGTTTTTGGGGTGCTTTGTGGATCGGATAGGGTGGGGTCTGTTTAGAAGGCCCTGTCCCTTATCGAACGTGGCTAATGCTTCTGACGGATAAACAACGCAGCATATAAGATTATTAGAAATGGAAGAATGAAATAGTAACCACCGGCTAGGACGCCGAGGAACCACTTTGGAAGGAACAAGAGTCTGTCAGCAAAGGATAGCTCCCGTTTTCTCGACTCTAGCATTTCCCCAAGCTCAACAGGGCTCTCCATAGGTCCCTCAGTCGGCTTCGTACCAGTAATCGTAAGGCCCATGATAAGCCCATGTTGGCGAACCCCTTTATATGCCTTGGGACCAATGTATGAAATTTGCAAGTCCTCGAAACCAGCATCTGTGAACCACTCACGGTATTCAGACTCCATGGGAAACAGCATCCAGAGGTCACACCAGAATCTCGAAAACCAGTTTGTAGCACGCACTGGTCCAATAAGGGTAGCCACACCGCCAGGTTTCAACACGCGATACGCCTCAGCAATTCCCCGTTGAGGCTCTGGCCAGTACTCAATCGAGCCAGCCGATGTGTATCTATCAAATTCTCCGCTACTGAAAGGTAAATTCTCAGCATCTCCTTCGACGAACGTGACGCCGTCCAACGTTTTCTTTGCTTTTGCTTTGGACATTTGATGCGGACTTTGGTCCAGTAGCGTTATGTGCTTCGTGTCAATATACTTCGCAACTCCTTCCGTGCAGAACCCTGTACCGCCTCCAACGTCCACAGTCTTGAGATCACGACCAGGGCACTCAAGCTGCGCTTGGCTGAGAGAACGGTCACGCATTTCTTTCGTCCAATGGAACGGATTGACTATGGTGTCATAGACAATGGACAGAAAGCGATAGAACCAGAAGGCCTCTCGCTTGTGCTGAATAAGACCTCTTCCCCTTCGCTTCGGACCCTCTCCGCCATCAGATGCGACGGTCATTGAAAGTTTGCATCTTTGCGACCGAATCGCTGGAACGTGTACCAACTGCGGAGTGTAGCGAGGTGTGAAGGATGATGCTCGTGACGGACTTAGTTTGGTTGTGCTCACCGGTGCGACAAACGCGTGGTAAGCCATCTTTGCTACGGGTCTGAGCGAGATTGAGGACCAGTGACTTCAAGCGAAAGGTTTAAACACTCGGACGACGAGGATAAGGCGGTCTGTAGGGCGGCAGATTTAACGCATAGTTCAAAGGACGCTGGTATTGCGAGCTTGTGCGGTGGGAGAGGAAGAATGAAACGACGCCACGCGTCATTGAATGGCTGCCGCTGCACCGTTGCGAGAACGCAACGGCGCCTGTGAGGTGCATCTCATCTGCCGCCACCAATAAAATACGTGCAAGTGGCAATATTATTGATAATGCAATAATATTATTTGGAACCTTGATCCGTAATCCCAAGCACCTTCACCACTGGCTGCCGTCTCTCTCTCTTTCGTGGGTTTGTTGTCGACCAAAAAACCTTTGTAAAACACCTCTATGTCGCAGCCACTAATCACTAATCAGACCCTGCACCACAATGAGCAAGAGAGAGACGAGAAAGTAACAGAGATATTAAATTTTTTCGACCGCAGGCGTACTGCTCCCAAGTTCACTGTTCTATGTTCGTCTCTCAGACAGTACTGTGGTAGAGAGAGCGAAAGAGCGAGAGCGAGAGGTTATTTTATTTTGTGCTTGCAGCGTGGTACTGTAGATCAATGCCATGGTCTTCTCCCAGGCTATAATGGCCTCTGAATAGCATTGCTGGCCTTTCTAACGCGCGATTGCCGCTATATTTTTGAAAAAACATTGACGGCAGGCAACGTGACTGGGCAATCATTTCCTCGTGGATTGTAACAACGATTGTGTGAAGTTAATGAGCTTGACACGATAGAGCAGCTTAAAGAGCTCTCACTCGCACCTCGACGACACTCTGAAGACGCTGTGGCTCTTCGCGGTCAAATCACCACCTTGGACGAAACGAATTGATTTCTGCAATGGACGACGGAACTAAGGAGACTGTTAATAAACTTCCATTGCTCAGCGTTCGGGCATCACCGCGGGACAAAGATGCGTGGACTGCCAGGTTAAAAGAAGAGTTGACAGCTCTCATACAGGTACAGTAGTCCCCACTCCATTCATCCTTATCTTTCGTGGGTCAGCTAACCGTAAAGTTTCTCTGTGCAGTACGTCAAAATCAACAAAGAACAGGACAAAGACTGGTTCCAGATCGAATGTAATAAGACAGGAACTAGATGGACTGGGAAGTGCTGGTACTATTACGAACAAATACGATACGAATTCGACCTAGAATTTGAGATTCCTGTAACATATCCCGCTTCAGCTCCAGAACTGAAGCTTCCCCAACTTGAAGGATTGACCTCGAAGATGTACCGCGGTGGCAAGATATGCCAGACCATTCATTTCCAACCTCTCTGGTCAAGAAACGTCCCGCGATTCGGGATTGCACACTCCCTTGCATTATCTGTAAGTTCGCATCATCGTTCACACATGTTGCACTGATCGCTAACGACACATTTTGTTCCCATTTCTTCGTAGCTGGGACCGTGGCTGGCTGCTGAGATTCCGGACTTGGTTGGCAGAGGGGTAATTGACAGTTTCAAGAAATGAGAGAAGCTGTCAAAGTATATTTGAGGTCCGAACTTCAGTCGCTGAAACTGCCAAGTTTTATTTCTGAATCTAAACCTATCATCGTTTTGTTCCTGATGCTTCGCATTCTGAGTTCGTACGAATTCTAACGGCGAGATCTTGTGTTTAAAACATATTACATGGATACTATCTACGAAGTTATATAAAAGACTCAGTTCTGTTCCCCACTGATGGTGCATAGCATTACACACGCAACCGATGTCCTTGTTCTTAAGCTGAGAAAATCCGAGTCTGGTTCGATTTGATGTTGTTGTGAGTTAAAAAGAAAATACAGATGCGAAGAGTTCTCTCAATCATGCTTATTTCTGTTTCTCGGGAAGAAGTACAAGTAGAGACTTGTCGTGGCCCGAACAATGTTGAGTAGAACTGCAATGGTGTTATCCCCCATCAGTCGCAAAACTTCAGTGACGACATCTGACCGCCTTCCTTTGCCTATTACAGATGTTACATACCCAAAGTGTGATTCCACGTTGCCGATAACTCTGTAGTTCTCGTTGAATTCATCTAGGACATTGCGGTAATGCATCTCCTGCGTGCGTTTTAGATTAGTACATGTATTCTTAAGACCAGCAATTTGTCGGGAAAACTCCAGACGGTCTTTCGCTTGCCTTTCAACAAGTCCAGCCAACGTCACCTCGGATTTCCAAAGAGACTTTTCTAACCGGACTAGATCGTTGTGAGCAGGGACTATCTCACTGCAGCATCGGCATGAATTGCGACAACGTGGCGATGATTTTGAAGCAGCGTTCGAATCGTATGACCTCACCTTCCTCAGCACTCCCTGTAGACCTTTTATACCAGGTTGAATTCGAGTTGGTCTCCCTGCTCCACTGTCAGGTGAGTTTTGTCGCTCTTTCGCCATACCTTGGAAGAAGGCAGCAATCTTAGTGTTATTCTGCGCTCCCTTTCCAATGCCTAACAATCCTCCACGGGCTCTTCCTTGGTTAGGTGATCGACCTTTTCGTGATGTATTCACATCTAATCCTTTGTTTCGTGATATTTTGGTCACCTTCTCAATCCAATGCCCAACGGATTCACCTTGGACGTCAGCGGATACCTCGGCTAGAGGCGATCCCTGAGAGTCCTTGATTCCCAAACTACGTGGGATGTGGTCATTGCACTCTGCAGGAGGTGACTCGAAGGGCTCCAAGTCCCTAGAAAACGGTAAAAGATCAGGAGACTCGAAGCCTTTCACTTCACCGCGATCATCTACTCTTGTAGTTTTCCGAACCTTGGATTTCAATTCCTTGATAACAAGCTGAATATGATGCTTTCTATCAGAATCTGAATGTTCCTGCGCAAAGAGGAGTCGACGGAATGATGATGGCTGTTCCGTCGTTTCACATTCTTCCGAAGTCAACCTTGTGTTCAGCTCAACTGAAGTCTTCAAGACACTCTCATAGCGTGGTTGGCGGGGTAATCCCGAAGGAGATATCTTCATGCCATCTCTCTGTGACGGAACGACATTGTCATGTCTCAATTGTTCTCCACACAATTCTTGCGGAGATTTCTGAAATGGGTTAATCCTATCCCACTTCTCCTGAAAAGACTCCTTCGGAAGTGGTCGTTGAGAGGAGTTGCGACGCCTTCGGTTCCATTTTCTTGAGTTCAAAGAGATGTGATTGTCCTTATCATGACCCGTGCTCCGTGGATTCCGCATCAGTCTGTCGTTGCTCTGACTTCACCCCGGGCTCAACACCAAAACGTTCCTAACAAGACACGAAATAGAACGGGATGTCCAGAAGAACCAGAAGTCGACGCCCAACCAAACGAAGCAAAGCTAGTAGTCGTCACGTCAAGGCATAAGCTGACTTTCTATTCGACAGGCGTAGTTGGTAGCTGGTGAAATCTTTGAGTCAATGTGATTCAGTTAAAGCTGCATTCAGAATGGTGTGACTAGCCTGTAAAAACATGGGTTCCACATGATGAGGCCTTCTGTTGGGTCGATCGAAATAAAGGGCGATGGCTTTCCAGAACCAGAGCCTATCCCACAATGCACTGTTTCCCAAAACAGGTGCGCACCTCGTGCGATTGACGTCTCGCCAAAAAACCGAAAGCCTTCTCTGGTGTAGTAAAGCCTGCTTCAGAAAATGTGATCGATTGCAACCTTTCCAGCCAAGACTTTTCCACTGTACACCATGAACCAGGCTGGGGCTAGCCTTGATCATCAGGATAGCACCAGGTAGGTCCAGCACAACGCTCACATGACGACGTACCCAACCTGTGAATTTACAAAAATGTGCACTATTGATAGTTCGTAACCTCAATCCATTGTCGAAGAGCATCGGCCAGTATTCCTGGAAGCGACTTCATGTTTTGTACAACAGCATAGAAGTCGATCGGGAAATCGTGCATGTATGGTTTCACCGACATCTTCCCCTCTGGATTGTACTCCACTCTTTGAACGTTATAAATACTGTTCTCTTCGACAGCACCTCGATCCAATATGAAGAAAGCGACTAGAACATTTGATTCTTTTAGCTTTCGTAATTGCCGTCTCACTTCATCTCTGTCGCTTAATCTTCCATCGGAGATAATGAAAGCAAGAGAAATATGTTCAACGGTACCATCATCATTCTTCATTCCCATCTGGGAGTGGATGAAAGTGAGCAAATTGACTATATTTGTCTCTGTTTGAGAGAAGGAGAAATGCTGCAGTATCTTCGCTCCAGATTCTGCGTTAACAGGTAGGGGCTCCTCGAAATGCCGAATTAGCTTAGCAGTTGATCCGAAGCTTGCCACAGCGATTCTCCCAACCTCCAACTTCGAAAGTGCACTGATCACAAGGGCAATGGATTCCGTTGCCATGATCCCAGCTTCAGATTCAACCATGGAAGCAGAATCATCGACAGCGATCAGTACATCGTAGGACCTTTTGTCCGGTTTGACTCTACGAAGCCATATTCGATCTCTTCGGAAGTCGGATGCCACATATTCAATGACTTTTCTCATGTTTAAACGTTTTCCAGTTCGATATGCTCCTCCCATACGTGAGGCTTTTGTTGGTTCCAGAACCAAACGCATCTGTTCGCACAAGGCCGCAGCATCGGAAGCAACTTTGGATTCCAATGCGTGCCAGAGGCCTTTGGCTTGCCCATCATCCAAGTTTTCCATTGTCCATCCAAGAACTTCAGATCGTACAGGCTTAGGATCTTCGTTCATCTCAGGACTATCAGAATCCTTCTCATCACATATCTCCAAAGGGTCAGAATCACTTCCACCAATCTGGTTAGAAGCAGTTCTGTTAGATTCCTGTTGTCTGCTAGCAGCAGACCGTGCGGGATGGGGTTTTTGTACTTGAACTGGTTGGCTAAAATTATCGTCCGAATCATGGGACGATGAAGATTGCATCTGGTGAAAGTTGTTCTCTGGAACGTCTTTTTTAGGTATCCCTTTCATAGGCTGAGGTATTCGTTCCTGTTCTTTGTCTTGAATAGATCCATTGTCTATATCTGGGACACTAGCTTCCGGAAGAGGACGCTGCTGTTCCTGAGACGCCGCGCCGAGTGCATGATGAGGATTCTCACTGCGATCTTCAGTTGTTTCAAACTGCCACATATCCGCATCATTTTCTCCGTCCCCTTGTCTTGGCCACTGTTCGTCGTCGTCACGTAGTGCTCGAAGGCATTCATCCCATTCCCTTATGAGATCTTCAGGATCTGAGAGTCGAAGGGGGTTGATATCCATAGATGAGGATCCTTTCCTCTGCTCATCACCTTCCCTGAGAGAAGAATCTAATTTCTGCGCACCTATACCTTCTTCGCTTTTGTTAACATTTTCATGGCTATCCGGTCCGGAATGATTATCATGACCAAATGAATTGGCAATATTGTCTTGTTCCCCGTTTACATCATTCATGTTACTCCCGAAACCCAATGTCCCATGACCTTGATGTGCATAGGGCTCCGCATTGTCTTCGATATCATCGTCTGTTTGATTCGTAGTCGACAGTCCAGGAAGTATGTTCATTGCGCGGGGTTCCGTTCCAGAAACTGACTGGTTCATGCCGGTGTCAGCTTCGTTGATTGCATTATTATTCGTCAATGGTTCTAAGCGGTCTTGGTCACGATCTGGGATACTTTCAGGCGCCACAGGCAGTTTCGACTTGACTTCCTCTTCGGGGGTGCTTGTGGGCTCTGGGGTCGCGCCCCGTTCTGTATGATTTAACTCCTCGTCCGCTTTGATTTCATCTTTACCTAGATCACCATCTTCTTCAAGATCAGAAAGACGACAGTTTTCCGGGAAATCTCCTGATGTCTTCTCTTCTATTTCTGCATCTTCTCCAAGTTCAGGTTGCTCGTCTGCACCAATCATAGGGCTTCCATGATTAGATTCCGTATCTCCAATGTGCTGATCTTTTTCCTCGTTAGAAGGACCAGGTTCCTGATCCTGAACATCATCATTATTGGAGACATCAGGCACGTCATACTCTTGTTCCAAAGTCGCATTATCGTTCTCTGCAGCCGTTTCTTGCACCTTAGCGGGATCTTTGAGACCGTTTTCGTCATCCAACATTTCTTGATGACTATCGTTCTCTGCGTCCTTTGACATTTCAGCTTCTTGATTTTCGGCATCTTGGCAAGTCTCAGTTTCGTCGTCTGTCGTTTTCTTCGTTTCTTCTTCAACACCTGGTGCGTCAGATAACGATTCTACTTCGTTTCCATTCTGCTTATCTCTACCCTCTATTTGATTATCATCTTTTTTCCCGCCCACAGCCCATTCTCCAGGAACCCCGTTTGACTTGGAATGGCCTTCGTTTCTTCCATCGTCCGAGTCATGATCAGCCTCTTGTCTATCGCTAGCTTCATTTTCAGAATCCCACAACTTCTCATTCAATACGTTCTCTCCTTTCTCCTGTTCTTGACCCATTTGCTTCTCTGCCTCCGGGTCATCGTCCATGTTTTGCTCTCCCGTGTCGTCAACGTCCTCAAGGTTCCCTTCAAAATCAGCTGTCATTTCAAACCCGTTCTCATTTCCAGCGTTGTCCGGGTTTTGTTCAGGTTCCCTGCTCTTGTCATCTCGAAGTCCTAGGAGCTGCTCTTCATCCTCAATAGCGTCACTCACATCCTGGGCTCCGCTCAGATCACCATCACCTACATCACCGAATCCTGTACCACTCTTCACTTCAGTTTCTGCAGTTCCATCCGTTTCCTCTTGAAGCTTGGGGCGGCAAAATCCATCTTTACAGATGCCAATAAAGAGAGAAGTCAGTGTTCGCAATAGAGCCAGATTTTCACGGTGTTGAATGATGGCTTTTTCAAGACAAGGTGACAACATTGAGGTAAGGTATTCCTTCAGTATGAGCCCCAGAGCCTTCTGTATCCCTATCAATTCCCTAGTTTCTCGTCCAGAGAGAAATTCACGAAGGGGTACAAGCTTTCGCAAAGCTTGAGTATTGGCTTCCAACCGGCTTGTGAGTTGTGTAAGAAGGAGATCAGAAGTCAAGTTAATAGTCCGAGAATGTCCTTTCCTGATAGACCCAGACGGAAACAATTCTGTTTCAGCGGTGAACAATGATAGGGTTTCCTTTGGTTCAGCCTCTTCCCCATTTTCGCTTACCCCGTTCCATGCCATCGCTTTCTGAGAGCTAATCAGCAGGCTTTCGACGAGCTCTTCAGCGTTGATAAGCAATGCATTACATAGAGCTGAGGAAGTCTCTTCTGGAGATGAGGGTGGCAGTACTGCTTCTATGTCCTCATTCTGATATTCTTCAACTAAAGTTCTCAGAGGTACAAGAACTTCAGTAACGAGATTGTCCCGGGATATTTCTTGAGACCGAGATATTCCAATTTGCAGGGACTCCTTGAGACTAGAAAGGTAAGATCGCATTTTGTCACACCACTCCTCGTAGCGTCCATCAAAATAGCTTAACTCCTGATACTCAAATTCGTCGATATCCATCAGCGCAATAGCTCTCGGTTCATCTTCAATCTTGTCACAGCATGTGTTTAGAATGGCCTGTAGCTCCGTCATCGACTTACTCCCAATCTTCCGATACGAAGCAAGCACCTGATCTAGCGACCCGTCTCCTCGCGCAAAATCAACGAAACCCGAGAGATTACCTTGGGCTTCTCTTATGAGAGTAGATACTTGTCGTAGTGTTAACTGGGCTTTTCTGAGGCGTAAAAGTAATTCGCGGAAGTGTTTGAATAAGGTTGGATTACTGCATTTCCAACCTCGGGTGTATTCGGAAGCATTCGTTAAGGCCCGTGCTATCTTGGACATACAAAGTAAAATTGTAGAACAACGGTTCAGCTCTCTCCGTTCAGTCGCAGATTTCTCCAAGAGATCTCGACAGAACGCTCGAATTCGGCTTGCTTCTTCAGCACTAATATCATTATTTCTGGAGCTTGAATCGGAAACAATACACAACGTTTGGTATCGGTAAATCCCGGAGAAATATAGGTCATTTGCAAGTTCGTTATATGCGCCACTTGAACTCGGCTCCACCGTAGAGAGCCAACTCAAAAAAGAGTTAGCATGAGGCTTTTCAAACGGTGACAAGCCAACTTTCAACAGACCCTTCAACAAATCGATCAGAGCCCTCCGTTTGGGTTGAATATCATTTCCAAGCCTCATTTCTCGTAGTTTTCTAACTCGCGACTGAATCACTTTTCTAAGGCCGGAGGAAAATTCGGACGCAACATCACATTCCGTTTGACTGGAACTTTGAATCTTACGGCCGTATTCGCCTAATCGCTTTTGAAGTGTATCGAATCTTGACAACCACTTTGCTGCGGCCGGTAGCAGAGTGACGGAGATATTTCTAGAATCGAAATTCAATCCCTCGACGCATAAAACCGCGTTGAATATTTTCATGGAGTCATCCTGCACTTGCGCGAGAACCGAGTCAATCTTAGGATCCAAACTAGGCATTTCAAGATGGGAAAGACCAATTGAAGCCGTGAATTCCTTCATATGTTGGTAGAACGGCACTCGAAGAATGCTATCCACCTTCAAACACAGCTTATGTATTCGTCGACGAGTCTTCTCAGATAAGGCCTTCAATCGGAAATAGTCCAGATTTTTGTCCCTTCCCTTTGACATTTCTACAGCTGAGCCCAATTCTTCCAGAGGATTATAAGAAACCATAGTTGTAAATTCCTTTAACTCTTGAAGAACGAGTTCATACTGCTTAGACAACTGCCGATCCAAGTGATCGTCAAAAATATAGTAGAATCGACATATGCCTCGCAGACCATGGGCGATAGAATGAGCGAGATCCTTTCGAGTGTCATTAAGTGAAAGCAAGTGTTGGGATATTGATTGCAAAATGGCCAAGCGCCGGCGAAATTCTCCACTTGGTGAGCTCCTCAGGAACCGATCAATCGTTGAAAAAAGAGTATTGAGTTGCTCATCGTCCAGCTTCTTAGTCGTTAAAGATTCGTTGATCACGGCATCATATACCAGGAATACCCACTTATTCGCTTGGGTTTCAAATTGATTTTTCCTGGCGGTCAAAAGTAAAGGCCATGAATGCATTTCAATTCTTCTCCACCGTGAAACAAGTTTTGAAACTGCGATCAATTCCGTGTGCAGTTTAGTCTGACGAGATGCAAACAGCCTGTTCCACTCGTCTGCCCTCCTGAGCACATTCTCCAGACCGACGACTACAATCGAGAGCGGGGTTGAACTTCTGCTGACTTTAGCTACTCTTTCAATTGCCAGAGTTATTCCGTCCAGCACAGGGTGCTTTCCACTGTCGCCAAAATGCAGCTGTTGAATCTTTTCAATACTGCTTCTAAGCTTAAGCAAGACTGTTGCCGCGTGCTGGACTTCCCGCACATTGGGGTCTTTGTAAAAGTTATAGGACGAGCTTTGGCCGACATGGAATGCTTCGTCTTCCCCTGGATCTTGCACTCCATGAATAGCCCGTGTCACTGATAGTGAGCATAGAAACCCCCATATCCCGTTCACTATTTCGGACCCCAGTACAGGTTCTATTTCTTCTTTAACTAAACCAGAAAGTGCAGTGGCAAAAGCAAGAAGAGTCTCTGCACTTGGTTGAACCGATGGTCTGGTGAAAAGCGTATTGGAGCATTGAGAAGCCGGAAAAATTGACTGATGCAAAGCCCAAAAGTCCGACGGGTTAATCTCGAAGAAGGTTTCATCTTGGTTCTCATAGGCGTCCACCTCTATCTGCTGCTCTTGTAGACATATGTCGCTTTCAACGCGTATGCCAAGAAGGTCATCTTCAATGTCGTTGCCTACAGGATTAAATGTAGAAATGAAATCCTCAACTTCTTGTTGTTCTGAAATTTCAAGGAAGGATGTAGAAGTTAACTCATGCCGTTGGGAAGACTGGCGAATTACATGCAGAGATTCCCTTCTGTCTGATTCCACTTCACTCTGCTCTACGGATACTTTCCAGATCTTTACGATTCGAGAAAGATATTCAGATATATGCAAGAAAGGCCTGTCATGTGTGAAAGAATCATTTTCGAGAAGAAACTGTGCAGTTACCATCAATGCCCTACTATGCGGTGCAATTTCGGCGCAGAGTGAAAAGGCGTCAGGAAGTTCTCTAGCATTCCTGAAACAGGCTCTGGGGAGGAAGCATAAGTCGGACAGGCCTTTAACCTTCTTGTACGACCCAGGGTTTTCGCGTATCCCAATAAGTTCAGTTGATTGCAACAGCCACCGGAGGCCATGATGGATTTCTTCAATTCCAAGCCGGAGTCGCAAGGAAAGATCTCGGAAGTGAGAATGACTGCCTTGAAATCCTAATAACCCACTTGTTGTTTTGCATATTTCGATGAGATGCAATGCCTCTGGGATCAATAGCGGTAGTCGCCCTGATCCAAACTGTTTTGCCCGGCCTACAAAACCATTCTTCTTCATGATAGCAATGATATTTGACTTCACGCCTTGAACTACACCCGCAAAAGATTTGAAGCTGACCTCGTCAGGATCTCTGTAGACATAGCAAGAACTGCACGTAGCCAAGTTATCTTCTTCCTCTTGGAGTTGATTTGATAACACTTGTGCTGGGACGGAACCCAAGAATTCATCCCCACCCAAACGGCTCGTTTGCAAAATTTCGTATGCCTTTCTTCGGGCTTCGAGCTTGATTTTCGTCTCTAGAGACAATGTAGCTATCTTTTCTGTGAGTACTGAAGGGTCAATACCTTCAATGCAATCAAAGATACTAAGATAGGTCTGTATTCGAAAAACACCGATTGCCATCCAGGCGGTCCCCCTGCTGCGAAGGTCTTCAATATCTCCCTTTTCTGAAGCCGAAGACACTTTGATTGCTTGAACTACACTAGATAAGGCCAAGTTCGCGTCTTCAAGCTGACAATGAGAACCTGAGTCACCAGATTTATCAGAATCCTGGCGTTCGGTCAAAGAGGCAACATAAGCCAAAACATCTTGAAAACAGCCGTGGTTCAGACCTTGGAGTATTCTTTCAGCTTCCGTTTTCAGTTGGCCAAGTCGCATCGCAGACGAAATTGCACGCAGCAAGACTCGGATTGACGCATCACCACTGGGACTAGACATCCTCGAATGTAAAGCGAACATTCCAGATGTTACGGCTGCTTGATGGTATGCGGTCTCGAGGTTCCAGAACAAGTAGTGTTGAGGATCCCTCAAGAAACCGATCGTTGCCTTTACAGGATTTGAGTCTACGCCCACTTCTGCAGCACCGGAGGAACTCCCTGGTGCACCGGAGTCGTTCACCTCTTGGAGGAAGGTAAGCAGAAAGAGATCTTGCTCAATGCCGTCCACGATCGGTTTCAACTTGGTTCTCTTCAAATCTTTATCACTCGAATCCAGCAACCACAACAAACGCATGATGGCCACTAGTGATTCAAGGCGAAAGAAAGGTATACATCGCACCTTGCTCCAAAGAGACTCGACTGCTTTTCTTAACTGTACAATTGGCCCCTGTAGAGAGGACTGGGAAATATCCAAGTTTGATGATAGACAGTCTTCCATGGATATGACAGCCATGAAACGAACTACGCTCCGAAATTGCACCAATGCCTGATTCCAGCTCGAGACGTAATTCGATTCAAACCTCGGTTTCAGAGAGTCTGGTATGCTTGCCAATCTGTCTATAACTGCAGTATTTCCCTCAATTAGCCGGGAACTCAATGTAGCCACTGCTTTCACTGCAATATCCACCTCAGACGGCAGAAGATTGAGACTACTACAAGGCTGAAGAAATTCGAGCAAGCGTTTTTCTGCGAGTTGCGCTTGTTTGAGTCTAGGCATGAGAGAAAGATTTGACGAACATGTAAGGCATTGGATTGCTATATCCAGCTTCCAAATTCGAGGCATCCATCTCCTCAGGGCATCTAGGCCAAGGGAGTCCAAGTCCGTAGCATTACAAAGCTTAGTCCATATACGTGACAAAGTATGTAAAAGGGCCCAAAGACTCGCCGCACTTGTCTCTTCCTTCACCATGAGTTCACATGTTATACGAAGATTGTCATATATATGATAGATTTCAGCTTCATATGGATGTTGCCATCCATCGACTTTTAGCAAAGCTCTGCGAGTAAGTTCTAAGTTGCTCGCTGCAGACGTCAATAGATCAAAGCACACAACACTAACATCAGCGTCTCGCTCAAAGTGTGCTTGTCCGGATCCGCTTATCTGGGACTTAAGCCGAGCGTGAGCGAGCTGATTCTTTGTTCTCGACATTGAGATTGCCCTTTTCCATGTTTCTTGGAACCTATAGAAGGCAAAGATCTCCGCCCGAAAGAGTATTGCCTTGTTCCCAAGTCTCTCTCTCAACGACTTGTCAGCCGTCGATAGAATTATCTCCGTCGGTAATCTGTCCATCGCGTATATAGGATCAATCGAACACGATAAAGCCCGTTTGTCCGTTTCGAGTGGCACGGTACTTAAAACGCTGTTCACCGCAGCTTCAAAAGCATCATCGACTTTGATGTCGGACGAAGACAAAGCACTAGCAACCTTCTTAACAGATGCTGTTCTTGACATCGCATCTTTGGCATTTGCTGAGGCCAGGATAACTTCCTGTTGCATAGTGTAAAGTAGTTCTCTTCTGTACAAGAATGTTAATTCAACACTCCCAGCAGCATCGTATGGAGTTGCAGATTCCATCCCTTTTAGAATGGACGTAGAAGCCATGACCACAGCATTTGCAGCTGCTTCAAAATTTCTTTCCGGTTCACGCATTGTTCGAATAAAGTTCCAATGATCAATATCAAGACAAGAAAGTTCAGGATGAAGAATGAAATCAGCATACCTTGTCGGCATTGCTCCTACAGTCTCAATTTGAAATTCTTCTGCATGACCTAAACTTGTTTTACGTTCCGTATGAGCCAACTTTCTCTCCAGATATACCGGCCTGGAGAGCCTCAGGTGAGGAGCTTGACCATATGAGATAGAACTCAACGCGTCCTCATGGCTAGTACTCTCTTGCATTACAATATTCCCGAGACAGATTCGAAGGGAACGGTCCAACAGAGGCCGAGACAAACCTTGGGTGTCTGTGAATGAAAAGCGTCTTGAAACTGCGAAGAAAATTCGAAAGTCTGGATGAGGAGTAAGGAATATTGGCGATCCACCTTCTTCTGATTTAGCTTCAGCTAGCAAAATACGTGCACGATGCTGTTCTTCAGGTTTCAGATCCAGGTCTTCTGGGGAAACAGCAGGGCGCTCAAATAGAGGGTTTAGACGATCCAGTACAGCTGGGGGGCACATCTCCGCACCCTGAATGAAGATCCAATCTCCTCGTTCAATAGCTTTCAGAAGCTCACTCTTCTTCCACTCGAAGGAGGGCGAGGTTTCAAACTTTTGCCGTGAAGCCATTTTCCATACTTCGGTGTTATGAGAAGCCATACAGTTCACAGAATACATAGCACTTTTGTCGTCCTCCAACATCAACCTTGCATTGCGAACAAAGCCATCAGCCTCCGACGCGAACTTTTCGATATCGCCGGATCTTTGCTCATACTGCGATTTCAAAAATCCATCGTGGTCCGCACTTGTGTCAAACAAAGCAGACATTGATCGAAAGTGATTCTGTGCTTCGACCATGATACTAGCTCGTTCATCTCTTCCATGTATGCTCTTATCTGAGAAAACAGAGGATGTGATCATTACAGGTAGAAGCTCTTGAGCCATTGTGATGATTTGCAACATGTATCGAGCTCCACCCCGTTGAGAATAGCCCCCAATCAAAGCTTCAGAATCTACAAGAGATGATCCATGAAAAGTTCTGATTTTCTTCCCACATGACATGCCAACAAAGTGGACCATTCTCTTCCCGTCCTCGTCTGCGGAACCATTTGTACCAGATAGCAACACAACTGGCCATCCTGCCTCAACGGCGATCGTTATGGCCTGAAGTGGCCGAAGCTGTGAGATACCCAGAATTCCACTGCGGGGTTCTAGGTTTCTGATGAAATGTGTATTGCCTATTTGGGTCAAAGAACCAAATCCAACCCGAGTAAACGTACCAGCAGCTTTCAACGAGGGCGCTCCAACTTCGCCACACCACCCAAATCCAAACACTTCCTTAAATATTGCTTCCGCGGCTTGATGCATCTTGGCTTCCCTCAAACCTTGTAGCACCGAGACATCAAAAGACATCCTAATGAACTCCTTCGAATCAAAAAGATTAGTAAATGAGCCTGGGCTCTGAATCCAAGACGAACTAGTTCTACATAGAACGTCACACCAGCGTAGCGCATCTCTGAGACCAAAGTCTGTTAAACGGTCAGAGGCGATACCATTGTCTGTTCTCATTCGCGCCAGGGTCCTCACAATATTCTTTGATATATGGTTTGGGACCTCACTGAATATGGATTCTATGATGTGCAAAATATCTTCATCAGATGGTAAATCAACGATAACTCGTGTGAATCGGTTCAAAAAGCTCTGTGGTAAACCGCGACGTCCTCCACCACCATGCACAGGATTCTGAGCCCCGAAAACGCGAAAATTCTTGTGGGCTGAGACGACTTGATTAGTCTCTGGTATGAAGACGGTTCGTCTGTGATCTAAAATAGAATTCAGACCTTCCAGAACAGATTGCGAGGCAAGATTAAGTTCATCCAGCAAAACCCATGAACCATGCTTCATAGCATTAAGCAAAGGACCCTCGCAAAACTTAAAGGACCCGTCTGTAGAGTCTGGAGCATCTGTTCCGACCAAGTCTGACATTTCCGTTGACTCAGAAAGATTTATTCGAATGAAGTCATTTCCTGAAAGATCTGCCATGGCGCTTATCAAAGAACTTTTTCCGGAACCGGGAGGACCTTCCAATAAAATCGGCCTTGAGCTAACAGCAAGGGATCTCGTAAGCCGAGCAACATTTCGTTTCGTGCTGGGAGCTTTGAAGCAGAATCGCGTTTGGGCGTTTGCAGAGTTGTTGGTGCACCTTCCGTAATTGCGATCGAGAACAAAACTATCAACCTTCACTGCGTAGCCGTCGCCCGAAAAGTCAGATTCGAGATTTATGCCGGATCTGACATCGTATCGACACTTCCTCAATCTGTCTAGTACTTCGGGGGACGCAAGGGAAAGCAAGTAGTACCATATTCTCGTTTCCTCTTCTTCTAAGCCTGTTTTTGTACCCCCTACGGATAGCCCGTCCAAAAATACTACTCTTGCTCCATGCATTAAGGCCTCCACCGGATCTATTTTGCAGTTGTTCACAGCGTTCACGACAAAATCACACCATGCTCGCAAATCTCTCAATGAAATATGAAACTCCATCGCACCGCGGAGGTTTCGTCCTAGTGATGAAGTTGGATGTGAATGGTGCTCCTTAAGACTTTGTTCAAGGAACTGAATCATTATCTTCGTTACGCCCCCGGTCATCGGTGCCGAGGCTGCGGTCAAGAGGTCCTTAAAGCGGTCATCAATAATGGGAACGAAGTCCTCCAGCTTGCCTGGCTTAGGAATCCAAACTTCGGTGAAGCGATTTCTCAGGGCCGGTGAAAGTTCTCGTTTTCCATAATCGCCACCAGGATTCATAGTGGCCAGAATTCGAAAGTTAATGTGGCCTTCAACAAGCTCGGGTTCGACTTCAGAATTATCCGAATTCGGAATCGCTCCCCTCTCAGAAAGAAGCAGGGATCGTTCAGGTTCTAAAACCGAGTTTAGTCTCTCAATGACAGCATCTTCAGCCATGTTAATTTCATCAATCAGAAAAGAACAGCCCTGCCTCATTGCTTGGACGAGAGGTCCGTCAGACCACTCAAATACCCCTTCATCATGACCTCGGCGCCGAACAGGACGGAATCCTCCCAGTAAATCTGAAGATTCGGTATGTTGATGACAATTTACCGTGAGAAGCTTCCGGAACATGGCATCGCATATTGCGGAACAAACCGTTGTTTTCCCACCACCGGTTGTACCCACAAGCAAAACTGGTTCGTTATAAGCAATGCAATGTAGGGCAAGGGTCAGCATTCGTCTTGTCGTGGGCGTTAGAGCAATTCCCATTTTCGTCAAAGACTCTTTCAGACGGCCAGAACTCAAAGATAACAGTTGCAAACTTCTGTACAAACTCTCATCAGCTGCAGTCGCTGGCTTGGAGCTAGTTCCAAGAGAGTAGAGAGATTCATCGCTCAGAACATCTCCCAGGGCTCCGGTATGCTTGATCAAAACATTCCGGACAGTATCTCTTTCACTTGGGATTCTACATCTCTCCCCGAGCAAGAAGAACCCATGTACAGCTAGCTCTTCTTTCGACCTTGGAAGTCGCGAGGCCCATCGGAAAAGGTCTCTCGCTGTGACGAAACCTTCTCTCCCAGAAAATAGCCCAGAAACCTTTCGCTTCACCTGTAGCTCCCGCATAACTGCAACCATTTTGCGAGCAAAGCTCTGAGGAATTCCTGAACGCTTTTCAAGGATGAATAAAAGGTCCTGATCTGGTAGCTCTTCGACCGTTATCTCAACGAATCTGCTTCGAAATGCATTTGAAAGCTCTTTTCGACCCCCATATAAACCAGGCGGATTCTGAGTGGCGAAAAGGCGAAAACCAGGAACAGCTTTGACAGTTTCTCCGGTTTCGGGGATAAACACTTCCCTATTGTCATCTAACAGTCGATTAAGAGATTCCAGTACATCTGGAGGTGCTAAATTGAGCTCATCAAGCATGACCCAGTCTCCATTCCGAGCAGCTTTGATTAGAGGTCCTTCACTGAATACAAGTGAGCCTGATTTTGTCGCAACGTATCCTCCTATGTATTCCGACAAGTCCGTGTGTTCATGATTGTTGATTCGGATCAACTTATTTCCAGTCAGTCTAGCTAGATATGCAACCATCGAAGTTTTCCCTGCTGCAGTTGGTCCTTGTAGTAAGATTGGCAGTGGAGGAGCACCAATCACTAAAGCCCGACATACATCTTTTAGCGTTGAACTTACGGCTGTCGAAACAACAAACGTGGGTCTTTCGAAACTTTCGGAGGAGCTGGTCCGTTTTTCGAGAGGAAACCCTTGAACAATTTGCAGCTGGCCTCCATATTTTCGACTTGACCGAATTGTGCTTGCCATCTCAGGTAACGACTCTGTTTCTCCGTTTTCATATCTTAAAATGAACTGTCTTGCTAAGTGCACAACCTTTGCACGGGAAGTTGCTGGCAAAGCCGTGCAGAAAGCCAATAGAGCGCCTTCATAAAGGATACGCCGGATGCCCCGCAAATCTCCAACACCAACGCTGTCCACATCTTTGCCAAAATCTAGCATCCTTGCAAGTGTCCGTATACTGAATTTCATAGGTCTACCAATGTTATCTTCAATGCGCCCTTCTCTGGCCAAGAGAAAACTCTCGATATAGAACGAAGTAATATCATGCGCCAGGAGGCGCTCATTCATTGAGAACCCCATTGCTTCACCACGTCCTCGCGCTCGGAAGAATCGTGAGATGACCAAGTCTACAATGTCCTCCCTCTCAATCATATCGCCAACATATATCTCAGAAAACCGCGACCGCAGAACTTCAGGAAGACACCTCTTCCCTACATCAGTCGGCGGATTCATAGCACCGAAAAGGAAAAAGCCAGGATTCTGGGAAACTACATCACCATTTTCATTCCCAAGCACCACCTCTCCTCTGTCCATAATACTAACGAGCCGCTCAAGAAGTTCTGGCGGGCCAAGATTTATTTCATCTAGTAGTATCCATTTGCCTTCACGCATGGCTTTCACAAGGATCCCTTCTGAAAATGTGAATCCCAGTTTCTTCTTCTTTTCCTTCTTGACATCAGAGTTAGGCGGCAAAGAGTCATGGGTTTTAGTACCTCCGTAATACGATGACGAACGGGGTCTTTTCCGGGGAGGCTCACCAGGCTTCGTACGATTTCCTGTGCTTGAATTAGACACGCTAGCATCACATACCGTTTCAGCTGGTGATACTGAAACTTTAAGTTTAGACAGGTCTTTCGAAACCGAGTCCCACTCTTGTGAAAGCTGCTGATCCACAGCTTTTCTGGTTCTTCGGAAACTTTTTCAGTGCACCGTTCATCAACTGTATAGCCCGATCGTATTTTTGGCTACAACTGCAAGCACGCTGCAATCCATCAAGAAAGCGGGTGTTCTTTTCCCTTGACATTACTTGACAAAACAATTTCTCAAATCGCTTTCCTAGTGCGGGAACAACGTTTTCGAGCTCCATCGGCTTGAAGCCTCCAATTAAATCACTTAAATCACTCTGGCGAGAAAGGTTGACTACCAAAAGTTCCTGGTTTAGAAGAGAGGCTAACTCTTGCACTATGGACGTCTTGCCCGATCCAGCCTCACCCACCAACAACACATGTTCCCGCATTTGCACAGACCTGCGCACTTTCAAGTAGTCGTGAGGTGTGACCGTTAATTGATAACTTTGGGGTGAAGCGTTGTGGTGTACACCGCCTTTGTTGATAAGCAGCTCTCCCGATGCCGACAAAGCTCTTGTCTCTAACCATCGTAGGTCGGTGTCTAAGGCATAGATCTCGGACAACTTCAGGACCCAGAGACCATGACTTCCCAAGTATTCTCAAGACACTCTCACGTTCAGGATCAGCATAACAACTTGCCCCAAGAACTTCATATGAGTCTTTCACCGCATTCTCAACAGATAAGGCCTTAAGCGAGTTTCGTGTTCCTTCGAGGCGACGACAGATACGAATCGCTTCCCGCAAAGTAGGACGTTTCATGAATGTACCCCTCTTGCTTCCCACGAACCCGACCAACCTCATCAACCGCAGCTACTACTCGCTCCACACAGTCTTTTATAGAGGCAAATCCCATCTTCAACAGGTCTACTTTCTCTGCTGCAGAGAGACCTTGCATGCGAACACGCTTCCATATATTCCACCCTCCAGGCGGCTCCCAGGAGTCGTCGGCATCGCTCTGAGATGTGCTCCGTGTCGCAATACAACGAAATCCCTTTGCTATCCTTATTGGTTCTCCTCGTCCCGGGGCATCCAAAGAATCACCAGGTTCCGCGTTTGCAAGTTGCAAGAGAATGGGAAGGGCAGAGGACATGCTGCGGTCTCCGCGGCAGATATTTTCGAAGACAAGCCAGTCACCTCTTTGAGCTGCGATACCAATAGGTCCTGGACGCCACGTGAATCCGCCCCCTTCAGGTAGAGGTACAATTTCTCCCACGAGAGACGTGAAAGACTCGCCGTCTGACGAGATCATTGTATTATCCATCTGTATGAACGTCACGCCGGGAACCTTAGAATCGTCGGATGATTTCGCCCGAGAATGCAATATTTCTCTTCCAAGATAAGACAAGATTGTTGTTTTGCCACACCCTGTTGGGCCTTCCAATATAAATGAAACGCCATAAGCCAGGTAGTCCGATACGGTTTCAATTGCACATCGTACGGACTGTGTGACAACCACGTTCTCTATGCGTGGTGACTTGTACTCATCGCCCTCTGGTTCGACTTCCACAACATCTTCACAGGCTGTAGACCCCCCTGTAATGGCCTTCCGAGGAAACAAGTTACCGCATATTCGTACGTAATGAGGAGCTGCATTTCCATATGAAAGAGGTATATTTGCAATGACTTCATCATTCATGTATTGAAATGATCTTGGAAGAGGAGGAACGTTGGAACTTACTAGAGACCGGGAGAATGAGGCCCATCGAAGTTCACGCCAAAATGATGGTGTCTTTGCATGCTCGAACTCAGACTCCCACCCGTATATATGGGTAAGTGGTTCTATAGGTTCATGGATGTTAATTTCATACAAACAAGACAACGCAAGCTTAGATTCTGCACAATTGCTCCCAACCGCTTTCCGTATAACGGGGCCCCAATCGTTAATGCTATGAAGCAGCGGACCGCATACGAACGCGAAGAGGGTGACTATCCTCAAATCAAAGCTAGGAAAGGCCTTAATATGTTGTTGATAAAACAGTAGTGCCAACTCGAGGTTTCCCGGAAGACCTCGCATGATTGACAATAATCTTGCTGCTGCGGGTGCGACATTGCTCGGTTCATAAGTGAGTATTTGAACAACTTCGCGCAAAACGCCCTCTGGAAGATAAGAGGCAGCACGATATACATGTAAAGGAGTTAATTCCGGACTAGAAAATGCCTTTGCCAGCGTGTAGGTGGATGACTCTGATGAAAGTTGAGCAATACTTGGAATGACTTCTCCAACTACATCCCAGAACCCAGAATGAAAGGGTCCATCCTGTCGGGGTTCAGGTGTGTCGATTTCCATTATGTGCTGCTAATCGTTCACAAAAGTGTACCGTATGCTGAGAAAACGTAAGCAGGATGCGAACTAGAAGAGTTTGAAACGCTAAAATGCCTGTGTAAACGAGAAAACATGTGCAGCATGTCTGTGTCCGTTAATGCAGCCAGAAAGAGACGACGCTCATGGTTAGAAGTGTTGTACTTGGACAGACCAGGTATTGAACGAAGGTGCCACGCCACCGCCGACGGTTTGATCCGAATCTACGACCCCCGTTAATTTTGTCACAATTGATATTCATCATTAAATAAATCTCCAATGAAATGAATGCTGCTCGATTTGACACGGTTTTACACGTTGTACAATCAAAGCCATGCTTACAGAATATTTGAATGCTACACGTACGCGTCGTGTACATGCAATGCAATCAAAATTTTAGTGCTTACATAATGTAAGTTACATCCATCAATTATATAACTGCACTTAAACATTTCAAGAAATTTTTATTCAAATATTTAAAGAGCATTCAAAAGCTTTCTCAGGGATTATTCAGAAAGTAAGACTGCATTCAAATTGCTGAATACGCAGCAGCAATAAATCAAACTCAGCTGTCCACTTCGCTGAGTTTGAATGCTATGACAGCATTCAAATTCTGTACACGTAGAGCCTAGACGACAGCTTCTTTCACGACCTCTTATATAGAGTGGATACGTTCGCAATTTCACTTCATTTCACAGTTTGGGAGCGTGACAATCGTATAGCGATGGTCACTTCCGGGGCAACCCACAAACACCGTAATTCCAAAAATCGAATAGAAAAAGAAAACACCTATTTTCGCAAAAAAAAAGCCATTTTAAACATTGGATGGGATACGTGGATTTCTGCGAAGATGCAGCGAAGTGTGCAGTGCATAGAGTCCGCACTGCGGACCAAATAGCACACCTGAACGAGTTTCGTCTACTTCGCATCTCAGTACTTCACCAGTCCTTAGCTCCATGCGTCTCGTTTCACGTCCGTTGTGCAATCCACTCAAGAGCTTTGTAACTCTCACATCCGCTGCCCAATCCACTCAAGTGCTTTGCTACTCTCACATCCGTTGCCCAATCCACTCAAGTGCTTGGTATCCACATTCCTAATTCACAGAAGGCGAGGATTCTTGCGTGAGTCTTCAAGCTGAAGATTCACGAAACGCATTTATTCTCCTCACACAGATTTTGGTCGACAACACAGACGCTCGTTCTTATAGGCACTCGCATTGGGACAAGGTTGTCTACTTTCTGGTTTCCACACTCTTAGCATCTGTTTCTTTGCATCTACAAGAGATGCGTATTGTCGCTCATCTGCACATTTCGTACCTTTGTTTTAAAGATTTGCGTGCAACTTCCAACTATGTCTCGCCATCGCCACATCCGTAACTTGCGCTATGACGACTACATGGATGATGACTATTACGATGATGATTACTATGAAGAAGAAGAGGAGGAAGAACCCCCTGCTTATGAGGAACAACAAGATGCTGAAAGCCCCGAAGATCTTTTTGAGAACCTCGTCAAGCAGTTTAGGCTACATTTACAGGACGAGACCCTCTCTGCTGCCGAAGTAGATTCTGCGATTACTGCCGCTAATTACGACATAGATCAGGCGCTCAAGCAAATCCAGCGTCAGCGAGAAGGTTCAGCTGAACTCGAGCAGAAAAGACTTGCCGAACTCGAGCTGAAAACGCCGTCAGATCTCGGGCAACTAGTTTCTGATGGATCCGAGCGCCGGGCCTTACCCCTACCGCCCGAATCTGAAGTTAACGTAAACGACCTTGAACTCTCAGGGTTCTCAACTGTCATGCACTTAACGCCACCATCGCAGTGGAATACAAAGCCGTACAATTTTGAGGATCCGTCCCCAGATGATGCTATTTTCGCAAAGAAGAAGAAGGCTTCTCAGCGGATACAGTCCATACGTTTTCCCAAAGCTTCTGCCTTGCGCGGTTCTTCTTCAAAATCTGGTTCTGTAGGGCAGAAGCCGGTACGCGAAAAGCTTCCATCGGAAAAGCAACCCAAACCGTCAAGCTCTGATGCACCAAAGCGTCAGCTCGATGGGAGCAAAACGGCATCAAAGTCCTCGAGAAGGCAAAAGCCAGATACAAAGAAGCATGTAGGACCAGAAAAGCAGCCGGAGGTGCAACGAACGAAGAAAATCGACTTCTCACAGAAAGTGAAGAAAGGTTCAACTTCTATTCCTGTTGTTATCGCCGGCCACGTTGATGCCGGTAAGAGTACCTTGTTAGGTCAGTTGCTGAAGCAAGTGAAATCCATATCCGCTGGGCAAACAAAAACGAAAAGGCGAAGAGCACTACAGGATATCGCCTGGGAAACGGATGAAGATGGGGTGGAGCGTGAGAGGGGCGTGACGATAGACATTGCAACAAGAGTCTTTGACAGTCATGGACGTAAATACGCACTCATCGATGCACCTGGCCATCGGGACTTTGTCCCAGCAATGATTCTCGGAGCCTCTCAGGCTTCTGCTGCTATTCTGGTCGTTGATTCCTCTCCTGGTGAGTTTGAATCTGGATTTTCGGAAAACGGGCAAACGAGAGAACATGCACTCGTGTTAAAGGCCCTAGGAATAAGCAGACTGATTGTGGTTGTGAACAAAATGGACATGGTCTCGTATAGCAAAGAGCGTTACATGGAAGTGACGAAGAAGATTCAAAGTTATCTTGGAAACAATGGATGGAAGACTTCGAAGAGTGTAAGTTTTGTCGCAGCATCGGGCAGGGAAGGTATCAATCTAACTGCTTCCCCTGACCGAAACCATCCGTTGTCACAATGGTATACAGGAAACCCCCTTCTCGGGGAGATGGAAAAGTTAGAGACCGTCAGTATCTCGAATATTGAAGCGGACAGCCAGAAAACGACACGATACGTAGTTTCGGACTTCTTCAAAAGTGCTTCTTTGGGTGGAGACGGCGCGGTCACAGGTCGTCTCATTTGTGGTTCAATTGCTCCAAAGGATCGCCTTGCCCTTTGTCCAGGAGGTGCGACAGTGGCTATCAAAGCCATAGAACTAGCGTCGGGAGAAAGAACGCAAGTGGCAGTTGCTGGTGTTGATTGTCTACCAATATCTTTAGGTCTGCAAAATCTCACTGAAGGACTTCTGATCTCTCCAGGTAACGTGCTGTGTGACCCCCAAAGACCAGTGCCAGTTGTGACAAAGTTCCGAGCACAGTTGATCACGACAAGCGCTCATACAGTCATATTACAAGGAACTTTTGGAGTACTGCACATAGGCGGTGGAGCAGAAGCAGCCTCAATAACCAGACTGATTGAATTCGTGCAAACGAAGAGGGGAGGAAGGAGTGGTAAGAAAAGAACCCCGCGCCGTTTGGTGAAAGGCGACTCAGCTATTGTGGAAATTAACTGCGAACGCGGAGTTGCAATGGAGACGTCATCTGAAGTGAAGGGGCTCGGGAGATTTGCTTTTCGGCAAAACGGTATTACACTCGCCGTCGGGCTTGTACAAGAAATCGTTCAAACTTCTGGAGATGTGGGGAAGGACAAAACTCCGGAATCCGCTAACTAAATACCTTAAACACCATTGTTTTGGTTTGACTGATTTGAACAGTTGAGAACTATAACTAAAGTAGGAAAGCAAAACTGTGGTAATGATATATTGTAATGTGGAACCAAACGCATGTAGATGCACAGAGTGATTACGAACACTTCGCGACCTTCTACATTTTTCAGTTAGATATATGTAGTGAGATTCGTACGGCAAAACACAGTGCAGCGAAAACATGTGAGATACAAGACGAGAGCTTAGCTTAGAACAGGAGATCGGGGTCGGCACCGGTATGCGCATCAAGGATGGACGGAGTTGCGCCATCTCCATTGGCAAAGACTGTTTCATCAAAGCCGGTCAGAGCGTGTTTTCTCCGCTCCTCACGCTCTTTCTCTTTCTCTTCCCCTTCTAGCCTAATCTTTTCCCTCTCCTTCTTGTTTTGAATAAGCTTAAGACGGAAGAATTCTTCCCTTTCCATTTCATCAAGCTCTGACAAGACGTACGAAATGGTATTCTCCAGTCTTGGCTTGATGACATTCTCCAGAGCATTTACTCTCCTGTTGGTGAGCTTGATAGCTTCATCGAGGATGATGAAGGATGTCTGTAGGGAAGCAAGCTTGACCAGCAATTCAAGAGTATCGGCAAATGCCCCGCGGGCTTCGCCAATTTGCTGACCGCCCTTGGAAAGACCGGCAAGGCTGGCAGCTCCCTTTCCAGCGGCGTCCTTCCCGTCGGCGTCGGAGGTCTTTGCACCCAACTTGGAGAAGACGGGGATGGTGACACCAGCGACGTTATCGGGAGACATCTTCACCTTCATGGAGGCATCTTCAACGTTCTCGATGACAATATGCTTGAGCTCGTCACCGAAGGCATACTTGGCGAGGGCCAGGGCGAGCATAGCCTCCCGCGATTCCTCTCCGGCGGCCTCTTTGTTGCGCAGAATATCAGAAAGAATTGCACGAAAGCGCACAAGCAAGGCATCAGACTTCTTCTTGAGCATGGAATGACCCTTCTTGGCACCAGCCAGCTTGGCCTTGACCTGCTGCAAGGCCATTCGCGACGGCACGACGGTAAGGCGATTGGAAGACATGTCGGCGCGGGAGCGGAGCTACGACGGTCAGGAACGAGACCGCAGCGATGGTGAAGAGAGGCGAAACGGCGATCGGCGCGGACGAAGGGCGCGGGCGGGCGCGGGCGGGCGCGGGGGCAAGAAGAGTCATTCGGGCGCCGATGCTCTAACGGATCGAGGTGTAGCGAAAGGTGGCTGCCGCAGTGGCAGCGGAGCGCGTGGCACGCGCGCCATCGGTGGCCGCTGCTCGCGCTGGCCACGCGTCGCACGGCGCACGCTGTCAGCGCCGCGCAAGCAGCACGTGAGCTGCGCTTCGCCAACTGCATTGCGCTCCAATTTGGTCACCTCCCCACACCGCGGAGCCCGTCGACGTCGTCGCTTCCATCCATGTCGCCCATGCGTCCTCACAGCCCCGATCCCTTCCCGTTCTTCCTCCCGATGCCTCGCCATGACCGTGAGCTCCGTGACCTCCCCGGCTTCGACGCCGGATGCGCTTCAACCCGCCTCGTCCTCCTCAGACTATCCCGCGCGCCTAACCGATGTCGGCATTCTCCACATGGCCGTCTACATTCCGCGGACAGCCGTTGCTCAGGCAGACCTTGAGACCTACGACAGAGCGCCCCGTGGTAAGTACACGATCGGTCTAGGCCAGCTGTACATGTCGTTCGTCTCCGATCGCGAGGACGTCATCTCGCTGGCGCTTACGGCCGTGTCACAGCTGGTCCGCGACGCCGGTATCTCGTACTCCGACATAGGCCGTCTTGAGGTCGGCACCGAGACCGTTCTGGATAAATCCAAGTCCATAAAAACCAGCCTCATGCGCCTGTTCGCGGACTGCGGCAACAGCGAAGTAGAAGGGCTGGACAACACCAACGCCTGCTACGGCGGAACCGCCGCACTGTTCAACACAGTCGCATGGTGCGAGTCCTCTGCCTGGGATGGCCGCTACGCAGTCGTAGTTGCCGCCGATATATCTGTGTACGAACCTGGTCCTGCACGTCCAACCGGGGGCGCAGGAGCTGTGGCCATGCTGATTGCCCGGGGTCCCTCTGTTCCAATTCGCTTTGAGATTGGCCTGCGCGCTACTTGCATGGGCGACACCTATGACTTTTTTAAGCCGCGTGTAGCGATCGAGTATCCAACCGTCCGCGGTCAGCAAACGGTCGATACGTTTGTCGGCGCTATGGATGAATGCTATCGGCGATATGCTAGTCGTGCCAAAGCGTCAGACAAGCCTCCATTCAGCATCAGACGAGATGTTGACTACTGTGTGTTTCACGCCCCGTTCAACAAAATGGTTCAAAAGTCTTTCGCAAGACTGGTTTACAATGACTTCTTAAATGCTGCGGAGGGCGAAGATTCGTTCTTCGAGCCTGTTGAGAAGTATAGAAATCTCCCGAAAAAAGTAAGCCACCGAAGTCGAGAAGCTCAACGAGCGTTCGTTAAGCTCTCCAAAGATTACTACGATAGCAAGTGTGCGCCCGCCGCCTGGCTCGCGAGGAAGATCGGCAACTGTTACACTGCCTCCTTGTACTCTTCTCTGGCGGCTTTGATTGTTGAGAAAGGTAATGAACTCATTGGGAAACGTGTATTATTGTACTCCTTCGGATCTGGTTTTGCCTCGTCCATGTTTTCGCTTCGTGTAACAGCACCTGTTGACAAGTTGTTTCTCGGAAGAGATTTGAAAGAACGACTAGAAGACAGGATCGTTGCTGAAGCTGAAGACTATATTCGCACCCTTAAGGAGAGGGAATCGAACTATGGTAGGTTTGGGTATGTTCCTCAGGCAAACATTGAAGATCTATTCCCAGGAACCTGGTACTTACGAGGCGTTCAACCAGAAGGAGAAAGAAGCTATGATCAAATTCCCTTTCGATAAGGCCAGCTTGAAGTTATCCATTCATAACTCGCATTCGTGAAGAATAACCTTAAGAAATGTGGACGTTGTAAGGCGTCGCATTCATCATGATGATCAATGTGAGGACCGAAAACTGTATGTCTGCGTCACAGATCCGAGCGAAACATTTGCCGTGCTTAATGCGGTATAACTACGTTCGCATGATTTTATATATATCTGTCAAAACAATCTTGCTTCCCTTTGCGGTACCGTCGGTACTTAGCCCCCATGCGACGATTCCATCATGGGCGTCAACTGTACATTTCGTTCCTCTCTAAGAAGTCTGTGACTTCGTTGGATATTCTGTTATGGTGCCTGTAACGTTGACCTCTCTTTTCTTCCGTTGGCGGTAGAGTGCATGTGCGTGTCTCTGTGTGCGTCTGTTTTATGAAAAAGGGCGTTGACCAAGGAGCCCATCGCCTGAAACATTTTTCTCATACGCCAATGACCAGCTCCTGCACCAGCTGCAACAATAGCCGAGCTAGACACTCGGGCTGCTGCACAAGGTACACGAAGAAAGTATAAGTACACAAGGTGTTTCCGACCACGAGCGTTTCGCTGCCGAAGATCATCGATTTCTTCTTATACCTGCTCATTCAGCCTTTGGACCGGAGAAGTGTTCGCGACCCCTCAAGTCGGGGAAGAACTTTCCTTCCAAGGTCTGCGTAGAAGCTATGGAAAAGCAATCAGCGGATCTGTGCTATCACTTCCGTCAGCTGCATGAAGTGCGAACGGTTACGTCAGGATTCGTGGTGAAGTAGTGTAAACTACACTATAGTTGCGATCTTTTTTCCTTACTCTGGCCCCTGCTTTTTTAACGTTCTGGCGATGATTCTGCCCCATCCTCCTTGTAGGAGCTATTAGCTGCAGCCTTGTAACAAAAGAAGAAGGTAGGAGGAGAGAACTGGTCATACATTGAGCCATTCAGAATTATAAGAAGTTACATACTCTGTGTTTATGAAATGGGTACTTTTCTTACATTGCGCGAGTTAATATTCTCCGTACATTACTCTTCGAGCGACGTCCAAATATACTTCTAGGCTAACATCTCCCGGAGTTGGAAACATCTGAGCTACGTTCGCAGTATCTTCCAATCGATCGGCCATGGTGGCGCCTGATCGAATTCCAAAAGTGCATATGTGAAAAACTGCCTGCTCTCTCGCAACCATCCCGTCTAGTCCTGCAGCATTCTCAAAGCGTTGCCTCCAAACATGCGGAAGTTGTCGAGCGATATTACGCCTACGCAACAAAATGTGCATGGCTTGAACAAATTCCTCACGCTCAATGCGATCTGGAGTTTCCACATCGGCTTCTTGGATGGCACTTGTAATGTCTTCATCCGTGATCAAATGACTTCTGCCAGCCCTTACCAAAATGGCTCTAAGTTCTCGCCGAGCATCAACCCATGCGAGTGTTTTGGGTGTTCCAAAACGTAATGCCAAGTCAAAGCTCTCTCTAATGCTTAAATCGCTTAGGATTCCAGCGTAGCATAGAGGATCGACTCCTAAAGTTCTTAAGCGAGTACTGTCGGAGCCTTCACTCGGAGGTTCGACTGAACTCGACGATGACGGATTTCGAGAATCTTGGTTTCTAGGCAGTGGAACAAGCGAATCAATATCAACTTCTGGGCCCGCTGATAACCTCAGATCCCATGCACCGGCATGAACAAAGACTGACATCGCTTCCTGCGTCGCATTCTCAACAACTATTCTTCTTATACGATGTACATCAGCGGCTTCTGGCATACGACGATGCAACCGATTTGTGAGATACACAACCCTTTCCATAAACAGTTCAATGAGCTCATCCCGGGTTCTTGCCGTTGAAGCGGCTATAGCTTCTTCAATGATTGTACGAATGGGTTTAACAACGCCATTTTGAACTTGCACCATCGCTCGCCACGCTCGATCCTTGTGTCTGTGCTGCAACGATGACATAGCTGCCACGAACGGCGTGAAGTCTGCACTCCGAAGCCTTCTACAAGGCCTCCAACTATTATGCAGACATCTGGCTAAAGCAACAGCAGAACAGATGCCTTGATTGAGACCTCGTCCTGGCCAAAAGTGGATAGAATTTGCTGCATCTCCAATTAGCGCTGCAAACACTTGTCTTTCAATCCCGGTATCTGTAAGTTCGGCAACGAACGCAGGGGATCGTACCATACTAAGCTGAAATGCCGTAACAGCAGACACACGGCACTTGAATAGCTGCATGCCTTGTTTTACACGGGGCCATAAGAGTGAGAGTTGATCAATTGGTGGCACGAAGACGGTATGATGTTGGTCACATCGAAATCTCTCGCCGTTATACCTCATCAAACATGGTTCTGATTGAATGCAGGGCACAAACGTGCGGCCAGAAGCCGGAAGACCTTTAACTTCCGTTCGTTCTTGTTCTGTTAGGCGCATGTATAGGTATCCCTTTCCATTCGTTGTATTCAGAAGGAAACGATTCTGCGCCAATGTCAGAATTACTGCGTCGGCTTGCGGTATACTTGTTTCAACTTGTAGAGCCAAAACAGCGTCTTCAAGATGAGAATCAGACAGTGAATATGGAACATGGTCTCCTAGACCAAATTTAGAATGAAAATGCCCCGAGAAAGATCTTGAACGTGATGGACCATTGGCAAAAACAACGAGATCAGGCAGGTCCGTAATTGGGCTCGGCAAAGAAGGATTGTCAGGGTTTCGGAAATCAAAGTCCTCAGGGCGGACATGCATAGGTACGAGCGTAAGTTGTTGTTCAAGAGCGAGATTGAGCAATCTATCTTCAATATCACGAATTCTCAAATTCCTAGGGAAAGTGATCGGACTTTCTTGCGATAGAGGCCATACTTCTGAGTACCCATCCGGTGGGAAAATGGCACGCAGCACAGGGTCTGGCAAAAGCGAAAAGACCGCGCTTTGTATGGTAACGACTTGGTCGCGACGGTTGACATTTTCTTGCCTACCTCTCCACTGGACTGTACCCGCCGTGTTGTGCCAGCGTCGATCAAAAACAGTGATTTGAGCAGACGGGAGGAAGGTGTGTAAAGAGGTAGCGAAGATCAGACCTGCTGGTCCACCACCTACGACCAGGACTGTGGGTCCATCGTTTTCCATTTCTTCAACGCGGCAGTTTGTAGTGGAAACGTGGTAGTAGTTCAAGGACTATCGCCGACGGTCGATGGAATATTGCACAAGCTGACTGCAGTAAGAGAAATGCAGCTTGTCGCAGGCTGCATGTCATATATAATTCATGAAGTTCTTGCTTGCATCCACAAAATCCAGGCCTTCGTGTGAAGGTCTGAATGCCTTCTCACGAAGGCTTGAATAAAGAGCGCTGATAGAACAATTAGCATGGGACAATCGCCAACAATTCAGAGTGCAACCCGAGACCCGATGAAGAAGATACGTGCTTTTTCCCCGATCGATTCGGGACCCCATTCAATCCATGATGTCCAGAGGGCCCGACTGCGAGAGATAATACCGGTGCTTCAGCGCCAGGGTTTATCTCCACAAGAAAGCCAAGGTATTCTAAACCTTGACAACTGGGCATCTTGCAATGCATATATCGTAAAGCATGTCCATCCTCTACGACATGTAAGCTCAGAAGTGTAATCCTGAATGGGAGCTTCGGGTACTCATATTGGTGTATACGAACTCACTGAGGAGTGCCTCAAAACGACCGTGTTAACTCGTTGGCCAAGAGCGCGCTTCAGCTTCCAATACACTTCTTCTTCTTTAATGCGGACAACATCCTCTAATTCCTAGGATGTAGTAAAACTATCGTTACAGAAAGTTTTCTCTCGTCAGAAAGGCCAACAATCTATGTGGATGTTATCTAATCAGGTCGGGAAGAGTAAGGTTTTGACGCTCAGGTACTGGTGGAAAGGTTTCTCGACGTGCGGCACTTGTCATGGGGCAGCGTAAGACTACGTGGTCTGCATCCCGTTTGAAGTTTGTCCCGCATGTACAGCGTACATACGTACACGAACTGAACGGTGTACATTGTACACCGTTCAGTTCTACCATTACGATATGATGCGACTGGATGAAGACTTAACATGTCCAGTGTAGAGCTGCGCGAGTGTCACTTCTGCCTTTTTCCAATACACGAACAAGTGAGGGTATAAGGATACCGTTGGTAGCTATAGATATGTTGGACGTGAAATCAAAACTGAAAGTCGTGTCGGAGACAAATTGTATTCTTCATACCGTACCAGAATTAATTGAAAACTTTGCCAAAGCTCGCAAGGCAGAAGTCTAACTGGCCCTGTTCTACGCCGGCCGACGTTTCTTTTCATCATCCTGTTGCTTCTTCACATGCAAAAGAGAACGTTGAGCTGAGAATATGGTTTGAATGTTAAGAAGAGCCCAGAATATTTTGTTCTTCGATATCCTTTGACAAATCCCTCTCGAAGACTCACGATCCCTGCTTTAGGCAAACAAAGCCGATCTAGATTTGCAAACATTGAGAGAACATCCTCATCAGTTTTTTTCGAGGTTCTCTGGGGCCTTAGCTAAGGTTAGGGCCGTTAGCTGCCATGGGAGCAAGTCGTCTACGATTAACCGCTGCCGATGTAAGCTGGAGAACCGTTCGTTCAAAAGTGACTATTACGGTATTGTATTCCGTTGAGGGATGCGAGGCTCGCATTGCGAGCCACGCAACTCGCAAAGCACTTGCGCTTCCCTGCGTACGAACGCTTTGGCGGAGGGTCCTGCACTAGTGACAACCGAACGAACGGGACCTCTATTTAAGGATATTTGGACTGACGTTGATTAGTGACAAAGGAGACGAAGAGTTTCTCTTCCAAAAGGCACATAGTTCTTGCTAGAATAAGGACCACCTTTGTGACCTGACACCTTCTTGTTGTAGCCCCACGGGTGTAGCACGGCCGCTGACTGGTAGTAGGTCGCCGCGATGAAGAGATGTTACAAATGTTAGGCCCTCTAGCAAACCCCCGCGCAAGCAAATGAGGTGCGCGTTTCATAAGAGGAGATAGAGAACAAAAGGCGAGTCGCAGAGTCTCTGTCGACAGTAGATAGACGTATCGAAACATGACAGACTTTCATAGAGAGACATTTGTCAATTTCGTGTATGGCGCCCTTATCCTTCTTCATTCCTGCAAAAACCTGGCTCCTGATGGCAGGGTTGATATGACTATGGAGGCAATGAACGAAGTGCTAGCAATAGCGCAGAACGCGTGAATCTAAAGATTCATCTCTTCATCGTTGTCTTCCCAAATGCTTTCTTCCTCTAAAAATGGTAGTATTCTCAAAGAAATTAGGCAAGTGGACTGGCCGTGCACATTGGACTCCAGGCGCCTCAACGCAAGTTGCCTGATTTCGATTAGAATTTCAACGACCTGGCCGAAGATGCCTGCGAAGTTCTCATGCATCTGGTTTATCGGGAAAGAATAACTGCTGTTCAAAGAACTGGATTTCTTACACTCTTCATGTTGTGAATGATGTATAGAATCGACTATAGTTCAAAATAAAAACAACAGGTTGGATATCAAGATCATCTTGATGGCGAGGTCTTTCGATATCAGGACCTTCAAAATCATGCACTGGTCGTTGTTTCATATAGAAAAGGTGGTATTCTCTGCCTCTTTTAGCCCATGAAAAGCGCCACTGTCACGAAGGGGACAAATAATTTATTGTATACACTTATTCTCCGTATATCATACAATATGTTTGCCAGATGTGCAGGACCCACTGCAGTATGGCACAGCATTGGGGCACAGAAATCTGCTTTTTCTGAGGAATGGGTGAGGAAAATGTGTGACACTTTCTGCAAGAATGATTGCATCGGAACTGTGCGAAAAAGAATATGCCCCACAGTTCTACTTCTTCTGTGCCACGAAACTATCAAGCTTCTCTTTGAATATATGCGTCCCGCAAGAAGAAAATCAGTAGACAGCAAAATCATGGAGCTGAGGCGTTGTTCACGAAATGCAACCTTATATACCATGTTTCATACGAACTCAAAGGTCCTCAAAAGAAACGAAAAGTGAGAGGATGAAAAGAAATGAAACCCCTCATGCCTGCTCTTAACGTGTACCATGAACCAGTTAAGATCTTTGCAACGTGATGGCGAAGCATTTGGATCACGATCGCGCGTACCATGTGCTCATCACAACCAACGATAACAAGGTTCTTCCTTCAGATTTTCAAACGCTCGAAATCATTGTCTTCTATCCTACACACTGTATAATACACAGCATGTACGACGACGTTGATGATCTCCGTCAAAGCATCGTGAACAGAATGATTCTTGACGCTGTGGATCACCAAATTTGCAAACAGATGGCTTGATGGCGTGACCGTTTTCCTATTCTCTGAATGTGATTCGTTTTGATTGGTACAAGCGGAACAACGTGTACGTATGTACGATATGCTTCACCTTACCATCCACGGAAGAGCGGCTCAGTCAACTTTTCTGAAAGCTGGGGATCAGCACTGATTGCCAAAGACGGAAATGATCGGCATCCGAAAGACTTTTGGTTCCCTCTAGTCCGTTTACCAAGCAGATACATCCCAGGCGATTACTCTGCGTTCATTTAGGATTTGTCCCGAAGGGCCAGCCGATGTTTGTGTTTACCGTAATGCAGGTATCGCTGTGACTCGGTGACCGGGCTTGACTGGATCAAGCTCCTTGGTGTGGGCACGGTAGATAGTGACGAAGCAAACAGCCAAATGAGGTATTCTGCACCAGCTCGACAAGCAGGCTCGTGTTGCGAACAAGTTGTAGCAGAACTAATAATATTACACTTGATTAGGGCAACTGGCCCGTTTGTCGCAAAGCTAGGCAGTGAGCACAAACACGTGGCGCATGTGCTCGTGGTCTTAGCAAAGGCACGTAACAGGGTCAGGAGAAATGACAGTAAGAGTGACATCATCGTGATGATCTCAATTTCTCCGTCTGCCCCGGACGAGAGGAACGCACATGCACTGAGGAAGCAGAAAGAATGCTGCCTCGTCTTGCGTTCGCACTCCTGCCTCGTTCGTGCCAATCATAACTGACCAGATGTAGCAGCGAGTACCTTCCCACAGCCCAGCGCCTTAGCGTGCTGCCCAAGGCGTCACACCGCGGGCAACAACCGTGCGGGCGTCCCTGTGTCGCGGGTCTCGAGATAGATATTTGTTGTCGTTAGCGTGCCGCAACGATTACGCCGTCGGCTGACGGGGGTGGTTCCTCCGCTGTCCGAGAAGGGCGCGTGAAGACGGCGGACGCCGCCGTATAAGGGCCAAACAGGGTTTTCGAAACGCCTTTCTCACCACGCGCCACATATATTTCATCATCAAGCCGTTGAAAACGCTCCTTTTAAAAGTGATTCTCCGCCGCTGTAATATTACTGTGTGCGTTCCGCTTATCGTGCTCGCGTATCTAGCGCGCTTGTCGCGAATTAATGTGCGCTATCCGTATAAGCAGACCCCGCTTTCGTTATCTCCCTCCGACCCCGACACGGATACGCGTATCTGCCCCAGCCTCCGCGTTTGCCTTCATCGATCCGTTGCCGCACGTACCCATCACGCTACGCAATCGCTTTGCCTCCCACCCTCATTTGTCATTCCACCTCGTGCCCCTGCAACAGCATCATCAACGTCGATTCACGAAGTTTGTGCTTCCTCGTTCACGTCTGGCCCACCAAATTCAGACAACCTCCTTTTCAAGGCGTCCGACGCTCTTCCCTTCTTCCTCACATCCCAGAATGACTCCTCCACCAAACAGCATTCCCTGGCGCAATTCTCCTCCGTACGTTCCACCAAGTCCACGCTCAATGTCCGACGTCAGCTCCGTAGACTTTCAGTCATCAAAACGTCCGTCAGACCCTTCTTTGGACCCTACTTTCACAGACTGTCTAGATGCTCTAGATGCAATGATGCAACCGGCGCCGCATCGCGTCACAACTCTTCGTAAGAAGTGGGATGGGTACAAAGCGTTTGTTGCGAACGGTGCTCAAATCGTTGACTGGCTTGTGGAACATTCTTTCGCCTATACAACAGAGTCTGCGGCACAGTTGGCAACAAAGCTTGTCAGAGTCAGTGGGTTGATACCGTTGTACAAGGTTCACACTGCAGAAGAATCGTTTCAGTCGGATACCAGATACACTTACGTGCACAGGGGATTGACGATGATGTCCGAACATGGACTTAATGTTTCTGTCGCGTTTCCAGGAAAAGCCAGAGATATTTGTGCCGTTTTGTCTGACCTCAACGTCGCGTTTGCTCAAGTTTGTCATACTAGCGTATCTGTTGACGGCCATTTTGTTGAATATTCTGCCATTCGTGGTTCCGCAGCTTGGAGGAAGGCGTTGGTTTTGTTGGCTGAGCTTGCTGTCTGCGACGATTCTACGATGAAGTCGGCCCCCGCTTCCTTTAAACAAGCCTCCTTCTACAACTTGTACAATATCTTAATCTTTCATGCAAAACTGGTGTACGGACACCCGACAGATCTTCTCAAGCGAAGCAGGTTCTTCAATGAAGCTGCATATATCATTGCTGGAAAGAAGATTACATCCGTAGAATTGGAGCACGCTGTATGCAGAAGAACAATGGCTGCTAATGATGAACGGTTTTCATGGGTACTGGAAGAGAAAGATCCTCGCATGCACTTCATTCTTAACTGCGGTGCGCAGTCATGTCCACCACTTTTGCCGCTTGAAATAGAGAATGTTGACCTTCAGCTGCAGAAATCTACTTCGAATTTCATTCAGAACAACTGCGATGTAAGTCTAACCGCTAAAACAGTTACGCTTAGTAGACTGTGGAAATGGTTCAGGCCAGACTTTACTCCATCGTCTACTAGTGATGGCGATCTCATCAGATGGATTTCTGAACGGGCAAGTGACGCAAAGAAGAAAGAATTAGCAGAGTTAACTGCTGGCGACTACAAGATCAAGTTCAAGGTTTACAACTGGGCCGATAATGGAGATGTCAACGCCAAACCAGACGTACGCTTCATGGCTGTGTATGACATAAGTTTTGCAAAAACCGTCTAGCTTCATTTCCTGTCTATTTGGAGGACGCTATATTTGCATACACTACTGTTTCAAACCGTCAAATGTACATTTACCGAAGAAAGGATACAGGTTTCGAAGCAATCCTTCTCAAGCTTCTCACGGCGTCTGTGCAACATATTGCGTTCTATAAATGAGATGACAGTGTTCTGTGTGCAAATTGCTTTGCTTTGGTATGCACATTATGACCAGTTAGAACTCAGAGTTGAGGCCATTCAGATATGCCTTTGATGTTTTCGAAGTCGTTTCCCCCTTGTACATGATACCTTCTGAATGCAAGTATTTCGTCAAGGCCTTCCTCGAAACGGCTGTTCCTGAGACGCGAATGCTTCGTAAGATCACTTCGTAAGATACGGATTCTACTTTGAGAATGCGGTCATAGAGGGACTTGTCCTTCCGTATGGCTGCCGAGATTTCTTCATGGGTTACTATCCTCTTCTTTTTCAATCTAGACCTTCGCCTTTGTTGTACTTCAGAACTGGATGAATCTTCTCCTGAATGGTTTAGAAATAATCCCTGTCTCATACTTCTCCCCAACTCTGCTGCTTCGCGCTTTCCCGGACTCTGCTCGTCTGGAGGATCCAAGACATTACTGTTGCTTGTGTCTTGATGCACTTTTGCACTTTTCACATGTTCATTGTCACTTTCATTTTCATTAGTGGCAAGCAACAATTTGGTACTACCTAGTCTTGCTCTTTGACTCAAATCTTCAATACCATCCGATTCACTTCCATAGTCCAAATCTGGGAGTGCAATCCTGTATCCCCTCGGGGGAGATCTGAGAACTTGTTCACGTAAGAAATCGTTGTCTGAGTCACTGCAGCAATCTAGAACTTGAACAGGATTAGCCTTCAGTTCATCAGTCACCTTCTCTCTTGTCATTAGCCTTCTTTCGTTTTCGTCCTTTTCTTTTACTGACCCTGATTTTGTACGTTCTTTCGATTCATCAGAAAGCTCAGTCGTCAAGTCAATGGCAGCGAAATCTATTTGATTCTCTCTGGCATTTCTGTGCACGCATGCTACATTCTCAGGTCTCAGAGACGACACCGGGCTCTTCTTTCGCCTGGGTTCTACTAATCTCGCCATCATATTGCGATATTTGGCTTCAATATTTCGCATCTCACCCTCGTGTCGCTTGGTTTCCTTTCTTATTTGGTGAGTTCTCCACTCTTCAACCTTTTTCTCTAGCGAGATCTGTGATTCCTCTATGATATCTTTCTCGAAGTCGAAATCACTCTCTGCTGATCGATCAGAAGCATCGTTAATTACTCCAGGATCCACGGGATCCTTCTTTGTGGGTGTAATAAGATCAATAGTGACAGGCAAGCTTTCAGGTGCTCTCACGCTTTGAGAAACATGTTCGGGGCTAGCAGAATCTCCGTGCTGGTGAGGAACTTCCTCAGCAGTTCCAAAAGCGGTTTGTGTAGGCCTATATTCTTCATCGTCATCGCTGTCGAACAAGCAGCTGCGTCTCCGAAGAGAGGCTGCAAGCTTGCTTTCCGAAAACTTTTGAGTGGGGACTATTGGAGGTTTATCGGGTACTTCAATTGTGCCAGGTTCCTGAAGACGCTCAAGGATCGGAACCGCCTGCAAAGCGTCCGCGATTCGTCTCCTCGCGGCATCTGGAATACGCAGACTGACAAAATCCTCGTCTTTGAGAATTCGTAAAGTATCCATGTCAATCTCCTCATCTGCAAATCGTTGCGCATATCTTTCAAGGCCAAGAAGAGTGAGCAACTTGGAAACCTTTTTATCACACTGCTTGTGCCGACGTGACGGGATAGGAACGCGAGAAGAGGTTGCGACTGTGCTCCGTGGCCTCTTTCGCACCGGTTGAGGTTGCCGTCTGCCCGGTTGTCGGACATCAAGACATCGATTGACGTGCTCCTGGCGCGCGGCAAGAGTGAGAGAGTTGAGATTGCGGTGACATACGGCGCAATCAGGTCCACGTGAATGTTCATCTCTCGAATCTAGGCATTCATTTATGTGTTGTATGCGCTCTCTTGGAGTGAACAATGTCAAGGGTGTTGTGCAAGATGGGCAGGATTCATGTTGACGGTTGTAAGCCATACTGAAGATTTTTGGGATTGCTCGTACGGAAGCAACTTGCTCGGTTGGGCAAAATCAAGCTAAAACCCTCCGCTAAAGAAGAAGGTAACAGTTAGGCTTCTGGGTGAGGAACCTCCGAAGTATCTGCTCGTTTTTGTTGCACAGAAGTGTGTCGCACAGACTCGCGGAAATACGTGTACTGGGTCTTGGTTTTGAACAATGGAATATCAAACCTTTTGTTTCTGATGATTTTTAAAAAAATCATTAGAAACAAAAGGCACGCCCTTGATAAATTTCGCGCAAATCAAAGAATCGCGTTACACGGACAGTCCGTGTACCAAGGGTACAACAGACCAAACCTCATTAACCACACAGTAGGGATATATCCCGGGCCCTACACAAGGGCGCCACACACGAAATAAAAAAACCTCTCTTGGTAACCCAGGTTAAGAAAACTTTTGAGCTTTGCGAGTTACTTTTTTTGACCTCTTGTTTAGACTGTTTGAGTCGACACAGGGAATTGCATGCAAATCGGACGGTGACGTTGACAGTTGAGATGACTCTCCGTGTGCAGGTTTCTATCAGAATTGCGTGCAAACTCAGAAGGATTTTGTTTCATGTACCATGACATGACACAGCGATATCATTTACCCTGCAACACAATCCAAAAACACTGAAAGATTCTCCAGGAACGAGACAAGCAAACAGTTTTCGAACCCTGAACCGGGTGACAGCGTCATGATCACGGTGCACATCAGATAGTTCTTGGGAGTGGAGTGTACTTAGGGTACACGTCACAGGCTGCTCCAATTTATTCTTCCTTGCCCCTGTTCATGATTTCACAACCAACTCTCTCGTCTAGCGTTTCTCTTGCCGCACCCGCTCAAGTATCTACTTAAAGCCAGCACCTCCATCGCTTTTAATGACGGAAGCTGGTTCACGTTCGCTCGAAATCGAAAAAGAAGCCATCACATGTCTTGTATCTGACGGCTAACGTAAATCACCAAGTAAGTGTACCATCCATGTCTGAGAGTTTGGAAGAGGCTATCACGCCAAACCCTGACGGCCTAACGGCGGACCAAAAGGAGTTCAAGGAGGCTAGGAAACGTCTTGTGAAAGCTTATTCTAGGAAAGCGCATTGGGAGAATCGAATTCTTCGTAGTCGTCGTGAAGTTGAGGTCGTTCTCAATAGGATCAATGGCCATCTTTCATCTGATCAACAGGTTGACTATGAAAAATTTCTGCCTCCTGAGGCGCAGCTCACTTCTCCGCGTCGAATCACAGGCAGCGAAAGTATCAGGCTCATTTCAGATTTGCAAGCAAGTCTGGATGCCGCCAAAGTGCGTATAAATGCGCTGTTGGATGAGAATCACAAACTGAGGTCGAGGCTGAGTGAGCGTGGGCGCGATTCAAACAGTCAAGTATCAAGGCTGGATTTGATCATCGGAGACCTCTTTCAGCTCAAAGAGAAAGAACGCGAACTGGCCAAGCTGGACGAGGACGCGTTGCTTGACACGTCGACTGGATACTGGGCTGATGATGAGGAGGTCGGAGATGAACAGGAGGCAGTGGAGGCTGACGGGGATGGCGAGGCTGGCGAGGCTTCACCAGATGGCGACATGGAAATGGCAGAAGCCGGCAACGACCTGGAAGAGGCACAAAGTGCGGACGCGAGGTCGACAGAGCAGGACAAGGAACAGTTCTCCGATGGACATAGTGAAAGCACGATCACTCCGCCTCCTTCTCTCAGTTTGCAAGCCGCAGCTGATGCTGAGACCATGGAAAACTGCTCGCAGTAGAAGTGGTGAGTGCATCACAAGACTTGAGTATCGCATGAAACCACTTGGACAACATCGAAGGTACAGTAGCCGCATGGTGTCGTTTGGAGTGGTATCTATTTTGCGATGTTATATATGTTATTTGCATAAAAGTTTGCACATGTTCGATCACTAACAGAGAAACGTTGCAAGCAGCTGTTTCTCTTGTGCTCTTTTGTATCTTTCTGCGCCTGTGGCACAGAAGCTGGTACGAAGGTTGTATGATACTGTATCGCTGAGACTTGTGCTCGGGCAGAAAAGTTGCGGCATTCGAGAGTGGCGGGAGAAAATGTACCTTTGCCGGACAACAAGGCATTCACATCTGAAGGGAGATAGAGCGAATCTCAGACCCGAAATACCTTCGGCAGTTGGGGAGTTGGAGAGTGCAAGCGCGGAGAACGAGTAAAAGCGTGCATACTGCGAGCACCTGAGATCGCGCATGTATAAATGATAAATACGTGTAGCGACCAAGAGATTGATTGACGTGTGGCTGAGGCACGACGATGCACAAGCTTTAATTAAAAGTGCTTTATAACCTTTACACACGGGAGCCTCGCGCGTTCCAAAGTGTGGAAGGCAATGGTTCCAGCTTGCTGTGATACGCAAGATATGCCAGACTACGGCAAGATACGGTATTATTCATTTGTCCTTCAAATACAGATGCGGATTGCAATTTGCAACGAGTGATTGGAAAGAGTGCGCACAAAACGGAAAGGCTCGGCGGCTCAACGGCATTGTTCGCAACAAGTGGCGTGAGCTCCTGGTTTGTAATGTTAGTTTGTAAGGTTGGAGCAAGTTGGTTCATGATACCCCTTTTCTAATTTTGTTGTTGTTCTTCCTCGTGGCGAAACACAACAGCCATGACAGCCATTGGCTGTATTCCGCGCGCGCTCAACGTGCGCTGACAATTAAAGAGCCGACGGCGTCGCGAGACGCGCGCGGCGCGACAGCGCGCCGGCGGAGCTCAGGCGGCAAGCGGTAAGTCCGCAGCGCACGGCGCGCGCGCGCGCGCAACAAACAGCCACTGCGACTTGTCAGCAGTCAGCCGCGCTGTCAGGCGGCAGCACGGCCGGGGAGGTTGCGCATGCTAACGCGGCGCGCATGGCCGGCGGCGCGTATGACGGCGGCGCAGCCTTGCCCTTGACGTCATCGGCGCGCCCCCGCGGCGCGCAACAGCACACGGCGGCTTGACGGCAGCGCGCATGCTTCAAAGCATGAATATCTTAACAACTCATCGCCATCGCGCCGCGCCGCCGTCCCACTTGCGCGCCCCGCGGCGCGCGCCGCCGGAAGCGGCGCGCAACACGCAAGCAGGCGGCTGCGTCGAATCTCACGACGGCGAGATCCGCCGCCCAATGGCGAATGGCGAATGGCGCGCGTCGCGCGCCGCGCGCCGCGCGCCGCTCGCGCGTGCATGGCGCCATCAGACGCCGCCGCTTCGCGCGCGCGCGCGCGCCGCCGTCAAACAAGGCGCCCCGCGCACAGCATGTCGCGCACAAATATTTGTTCAACCGACGCGCCGTTTCGCGCGCGCTGTAAGCGCGGCGTCTCGCCAATGTGGCTGGCGCGTGGCGCGGCGAGATGGCGGCGCGCCGCTTCTCGTGCGGAGGCGCTTCGGCAGATCTTCGGCAGATCAGGCGGCGCGCGCCGTCGCGCGCGTACTGACCTGCCATGCCGCGGGCGCATCTCCCTTTTTCGCACCTCCTCCACCTCACACGCGCGCCGCCGCCCCATTCGCCGCCTTCTGTATTGCGCTTGTCGATTCGCGTCACGAGAAGGCGTTTAAAGTGCAGTGCACTTCCATTCCGCCGTGTCGCTCCGAATTGCCCCCCTCCCCCCCCATTGCCCTCCGTGCCCTCCCGTCCCCCCCCCGTCCCACCACCCCCACTTTCCCACAAACCCCCACCCCGCCACGTGCCCACCACCCCTCCGTCTCGCCGCCACCTCGCGCCACGCGCCGCGTCGCGCCCCATGCGCGCCCATGCTCTCCAGCCACGCCTACCACAACATGGACCGTCTCACCATGCGCAGCAACCGCGAAAATGAGCGTCGCCTTCTCGAGGAGCTTGAGCGCATCTCCTCCGACAAGCACCGCCCCCCCGTTCTCGCCCACTCCGTCTTCACCCCCGAGTCCTTCACCTTCGACTGCTCTCCGATCATGTCCTCGCTCACCTTGGACCCCTCTCACCACGACCTACGTCTCGACTTCGATCAGCCGCAATCCCCGCCGTCCTACCCAGACTTTGATGCCGAGGAGCAACCTTCCGTACAAGTCGATCATTCCGGTAAACTCTCCCATTTCCCTACATCCGCATGGCTGGCCTCCACAATCTCCTCTTTGCCTCTTTCAGCTACTGTGTCCTCCACCTCCTCCACCCATGATCGCACTCCAGCTCCGCTCAATGCTTGTGTCGCCGCCGCCGCTGCCACTGCCGCCATGATCGTCGTACCCGACAACAGTAATTGCAAGAGACCGAGGTCTCCAAGCCCTCTGTCGTTAGATGCCGACCAATCGCCACGCAGCCACTCCGACAACAGCGAGCATTCTCATTCGGGGCTCACCGATGATCCTACCAGTCCCAGAACCATTCAACACTTTGGCAACGTCCAAAGTTCACCCATCTTCAAAACGTCTTGTCACACTGACCAACCACATGATGCAACATCGAAAGCCGCCGTCAAGTCTTCCAATGACAATCGCACAAATTCGGTAAAAACTTGTTCTTCGGACACCAAGAAGCCCTCTCTTTCGTTCTCTACAGCGCCTACCACAGATGCTGAGCTGTCTCGCAAGAGGCGAGCCGAAGCCATGGAACGTTTTCGGCGCAAGAAGGCTGTCAGATGCTACGCACGCCGTGTGCGGTACCAAGTTCGGAAGCGCATAGCCACTACGAGGCCTAGGGTCAACGGACGCTTTGCCAGACGAATCGATGCCATCAATCACGCCGCCAAGCACGCAAAGTAGCCCGCCGCCTTGGAATGCAACCCTTTATGCAAGTTATGTTCTCCTTAATCCATTCACTGTACATTTGATGTGACGCTCTCAGTTCCGTACCTTGCAGAGATGCCTCCGCCACCACAAAACCTCCACCGCCTCAAACAGTTTTTTTCATTCTACAGCCTTTTTTTGTTTGCTCAGTAGTGTTTTTCTTCAAATACCGCCTTGTGGCCGGGAGCTTGCTTTTTTTTATATGTTATATTATAGATACTGTCTAGCAACAGGGTAATACACATATAAATGTATGTTCTGAAAATCACTCTCACACAAGAGGATTTCTCTTGCGTTTCGTGCGTGCTGGCGGTGGCCTCACCGCCCTCGCACGCGAGACAGACGTCGGCGCTGGTCTTACGGCCTTTGGTCGGGGTATGGGTGCGGCCGGTTTCCCTGGCCGCTCTTCCCTATGGTTGTTAGTTTCGTTAATGTCATCCAGAATGATTACAGTGTCGCATGGCGACGATTTAAACCTCTTCAGCGTTTGAGTTTCAGGTGTTTTCTCAGAGTCGCTACGTCTCTCCACAAAGTCGCCTCTGGTAACTACTGCGTCGGAGTTTTGCTTGAAATAGGGCGATACAACGCCTGCTCTTGACCCATTCGCCTCAGGTGGGGCGACTTGCCTGTCGATGTTGGTATCGATGTCAATGAAGTCTGCATCTGCCACCATCATGTCGTCATTGATCTCGTCATCGGGAAGTTCCATGGCTGATCTCGAATCGTCGCGAATTTTGTATTGATTTGATTTCTTCGCCACGATGTCCTTGCTATTTGGCTTACCGCGAGACTGGAGCGTAATTCGCGTCTCACCAGTCTTGAGTTTCCTCAGAGGGTCTGTTCTTCGGCTTAGAATCAACTGGGACTGAACTCCCCCATACGCGTTGATCTCACAGCAAACGGTAACGATTTCCAAAGTGCAAAGCTCTTCAATTATGCGATAGATGTCATTATCCTTCAAAGAGCCCTTTCCACCCCCAAACAGTTCGTGATGTAGATGGTCAGTATTCTTGATTCGAGACTTCCTGCCCATGTAGAACTCTACAATGTACGCAGCTGATTGGCCTGAGGTACGCCCGATACCTTTCTGACACAGTCTTATGATGTCTGTGATTGACAGAGCATGGTCCGAAACGTCGACGGTGTATAACAAGCCCTTCGTATTCTTGCAATTGTCACACTTAGGATTGCAATTAACCGCATCGAAACGTTCGTCAAAATGCGCTAGGAGTTGTGTCCTTCTACATGTTATATCGTTCAGGCAGTATGCAGTCATCTTTGCCAAGCCCTGAGTGTGTCTCAAAACTTGCCCTTCGTTCATTTCCATTCCGGTTGTTCGACTCGATTGTACCATTCTTCTTTTTCTTCCGCGGCCTCGACCTTGTCTACTGAATGGATTTCCTCCTGGTGCATCCTGCAAGATCATGTTGAGAACTTTAATTCTGTCCGCCATACTGAAATACAGAATGCATCGGCTCAATTGCCCATCCCTGCCTGCCCTACCGCTTTCTTGGTAGTATCCTTCGATTGTCTTGGGTAATGAATGATGGTACACGAAGCGAACGTTTGCCTTGTCTATGCCCATTCCAAAAGCAAGGGTACTGCAAATAATTTGAGCTCTACCATCTGACCAAGCTGTTTGGTTTCCCCGGCGAACATTGTCAGGCAAACCACCATGATATGGCAAGGCACTGAGACCATATTTCTTCAAGAGAGTGTCTGCCACATTTACACAATCCCTCTGACTGAAGCAATAGACAATACCAGCTTCCCCTTGGTGAATCGTTTTGATTTCTTTTGCTATCTCATCGACAACGGATTTCTTCTTTTTCCGTACTTCGTACACCAAATTTCTTCGGTTGAAGCTCTGCTTGAACATTATACAATCTCTGCTTATCCTGAGCTGAACCTTGACGTCCTCGCGAACCTCTGGAGTAGCCGTGGCCGTCAAGGCCATTAACGGAACTTGAGGGAATCGTTCCTTGAAAACAGCGAGCTCTTTGTAGTCAGGGCGAAAATCGTGCCCCCACTGAGAAACGCAATGAGCTTCGTCGATTACAAATCGCTGCAGCAGATTCTTGGACACCAGTCCTGACATTATATCGAAGAACGCTGGGCTCCTGGTTATCTTCTCAGGCGTGACATAAATGAGCTTAGTCATAGGGCTCGAGTTCCTCAAATCTCGCATCAGTTCAGTTCGCGTGCGCTGCGGAGTAGCCGATGTTAGAGCCCCACACGGAATTTGCTTCGACCAAAGATGATCTACCTGATCTTGAATCAGAGACACAAGAGGAGAAATAACGACAGTGACACCAGGACACATTATAGCCGGAAGTTGGTAGCAAAGTGACTTCCCACCTCCTGTGGGCATGAGGACGAAGACATCTTTACCAGAGAGTGCTGCATTCATGGCTTCCCTCTGGTTGGGCCGAAAGCCCGGATTTCCGAAGACAGAGCGATTCTCCATTGCCAATTGGAGAGACCATGGAAACTTACGGCCACCTTCATCACGCCACTCGAAAGCTGCTTTGTCGTTGGGACCGAACACGGGCATTTGAGAGCCTTGCAGAGCCCCTAAAGTTCCCTCCTTGGGCGCCTTCGTCGGAGTAAATGCCATGACGTGTTCAACTTGCTGCTCTTCCTCTTCAGGAAGACGCCCCTCATCATGATGACTATAGTCTTCTGGGCGAGAGCGTAAAGCCTGCAGGTCCACAGGAGTATCCAATTGACGATTGCTCTGGAAATCGCTTTCGAAACCATCAGAACGATAACGGGCTTCGTCAACATTGTAGTCACGATGATTTTGAGAATCATGAGCTCCGTCGTCAGGCCGTCCTATGGTGGGGGGGTAGTAGTTGTTGGTGATATTGATATTGCTTGGTGGTGGTGGTGCACATTGTTGAAGGGATTGTTGCTGAGGCACTGAAACTGGACGAGAAGAAAAACAGCTCGAATTGTCGAACGGAACAGGGTTGATGTTCTGTTGCGGAGAAATACGAGAAATTGTCGGATTGTTAGGAGTGACCGGTGAGTAATGATGAGAAGAGAGAATTGTCGGTCCCTTTGTTCCAAAAGACCCGCTCGGTTTCGTGTGAGTTCCAGCTTGTAAATTGCGCAAGCGCTCGTTGAGTTCGTCAAGAAGTTTTGAATTCTCTTGCTTCCTTTCTTCGTGTCTCAGGATGGAAGATTCGTCCTCTTCCATGGCTAACACACATGATATATGATACAAACTTTCGTGTAGTGATTTTATGCGACGCTTCAGGTTCTTGACTTCCTCATTGTGCGGAGATCCATTTGCCAATGAGGTTGGACGATGTGCGGTTGGAGTCATACTTCTGGCGCCCACTCTCTGCGATGAAGCGGGAACGGTGTCTTGAACAGATGATGGAAGTGGAGGTTTCCATTGGCGTCGATTCTCCGCGATAACAGATTCAAGATCCAAGTTTGCGAGCCATTCGTCTTCATTTTCTGAGCTTTGTATTGGCAATGAAGTAGTTACGGCGCTAGTCACCGCGGTTCCTGCTCTGGCAGAGTTTATCGACTCGACTATTCGGGTGGGTTTCGAAGAACTCATTGAACCCTTCGTAACTGAGCTCCCTACCATAGAGATCGGGAGCTCTTCTGCATTTCCCAAACCAGGATTTTTCTGGTGTTGTTGTCGGATATGCTGGAATTGTGTGTCCGGGCGGGTGAATTCCTCAATGTCATCTTCAGCTTCCGACTTGGGAGAAAACGGGTCAACGACACCATACCTGGTTTGTTTCACACTATGTGGATGCCTAGTGGAGGTATTCCGATTCGTATGAGATGCATCAACTGGTAGTAGCTCAACACTTGGCCTTCTTGATTGATGTTCAGACACTTCGTTCCGAAAAGCGCTCGTAGTTGCGTTAGCGCTGGTTCGAATTACCGTGGAACCTCTCATACTTGACGTATTGTCGTTGTGCGCAGGTGTACTCCCTAACGAGGGCTGTTGGTGCCCTGATGATGAGCGGTTGCGATGAGTTTGCTGTTGGTTCGTCCCAGACGCCCAGTTGTTCTGGAGACCAGCAGTATTCTGAGCAGTGTCACTGCGTTGCCGCGCTGTCGACGACGGCCTAGAATTCGGAGGCGTGCGACGTGCCCGCTTGACAACTCGGGGCGGAGGTGGTGCTGTTGGCGGACGTGTAATCAAATTTCTCGCACTCTGAGCCTCATTAGCTCTCGACAGCATTGGCGGAGATGGTCCTGCCTGAGATGCACTTCGGGAGCTAAAGAAATTGCGCACGCTGGGGAGCGAGGTGCGACATAAAGGCGCTCTGAGCGCCGCTGCATTTTCATGCATTAACGGACAACAGCGAAAAGGATCAAGTGACGCATAGGTTCACTTGATGAGCCCAAGCTTAAAGAAGACTAGGCGGAAGACGTCAAGCTCAGGAGTACATGGTGTCGTAGTATTGGCGTTCCGCGGGCTCAATCGTTTCGGTGCACTTGGGTATTGCGGACTCTCGGATGCCGTCAAGTTCGTATTTGCGCGCGAAATTTGACGCTTCGTTCCATCAAGGTTTCTTGAGACTTGAAGGCTATAACGAATTACAGTATCCTGACGCATGCCCGCTTTCACTTCGGTATTCTTTGCTGTAACTTTGTAGTATTCGGATATTGCAGTACTACGCCATAATTCATTAATTTTTAATATTCTATTTCGTAAGTTTCTAAAAACCCCATAGCCGGATCAAATACGGGGAAGCATGATCGATTACGATTTCTCGCCGGTGGTTTTAGTCGGATCCGACATAACCAAGAACAGGAAGTTCCACATCATCGATCTGAGCTACTTCTGCGAAATACGCTGTGAAGTTCTCCAAACCGATCTTCCTTTCTGTATAAGACGAAAGCTTAGTGTAGAACTCCTGGAACGAATCTAATTCGTACCACTTGGAAAGAGTTCCCAATACTCGGCGACCAATACTCGGGGACAAGTTGCATCAGCGTTTTCTTTTTTGTGAGCTCATCGAAGCAGGGCGTTCTGCCTGCCAGCAACAGCGACAATCATTCAGACAACTAGATCGAGAAGTATTAGCCTGCAGCCATGTCTTTGGCCTTTGACGAGAATGGCCGACCGTACATTATTATCAAAGAGCAGGACAAGAAGACGAGACTGAAGGGAATCGCAGCATTAAAATCCAATATAGCTGCTGCCCGTTCTGTAGCTCGGACTCTTAGGACTTCCTTAGGGCCTAAAGGAATGGACAAAATGCTACAATCCCCCGATGGTGACATCACAGTTACCAACGATGGTGCTACAATTTTGCAAGAAATGGATGTCGAGAATCAAATTGCCAAGCTCATGGTGGAGCTCTCAAAGTCTCAAGATGATGAGGTTGGAGATGGTACGACAGGAGTCGTCGTACTAGCTGGCGCGCTTCTTGAACAAGCAGAGAAGTTGCTTGACAAAGGAATTCATCCTACAAGAATATCGGAAGGTTTTGAGAGAGCTACTGATCTCGTGATACCCTTGCTTCGTAAGCTTTCAACCCCTCTGGACTACAGCAGCTCAAATGGGTACGAGGAACTCGTGAAAACAGCAATGACGACTCTGAACTCCAAGGTTGTTAACCGCATGAAACGCCCGTTTGCGGAAATGTGCGTAAAGGCTGTCTTGTCTGTTGCGGATATTGAGCGGAAAGACGTAAACCTGGAATTGATAAAGCTTGACGGGAAGGTTGGCGGAAAATTGGAAGACACGAAACTAGTGAATGGTATTGTCGTGGACAAAGACTTCAGTCATCCACAAATGCCTCGCCAGGTCGATGACGCGAAGATCTGTGTTTTGACATGTCCATTTGAACCCCCAAAGCCGAAAACGAAGCACAAGCTTGATATCAATACCGTCGAGCAGTACAAGGACATGCAAGAAGCTGAACGCAAGTACTTCATTGACATGGTCGACGCGGTTAAGAAATCTGGTGCTAACCTTGTGGTTTGTCAGTGGGGCTTCGATGATGAAGCCAATCACTTGCTGTACAAGAATCAACTCCCTGCGATCCGTTGGGTAGGAGGGTCGGAAATTGAACTTATAGCGCTTGCTACTGGTGCGCGAATCATCCCCAGGTTCCAAGAGATAAGCGCGGAGAAGCTAGGATCAGCTAAATGCGTTCATGAGATGTCTTTCGGTACTACACGCGATAACGTAATTGTTCTGGAAGATTGTGCCCTTTCTAAGTCCGTTACAATCTTTGTGAGAGGTGGCAACAAAATGATGATTGAAGAGGCGAAAAGAAGTATTCATGACGCCCTGTGTGTCGTGAGGAACTTGATCCGGGACAATCGTGTCGTCTACGGGGGAGGGTCTATTGAAATCGCATGTTCTGTTCTCGCGTCTGAAACGGCTGACCAAATTCCTGGTGTCGAGCAATACGCAGTCAGATGCTTTGCTGCTGCGTTGGACAACGTCGCTATGGCTCTGGCAGAGAACTCTGGTCTTCCGCCAATTGAGACTTTGGCTTCAGTGAAGTCGAGGCAAGTGAAAGAAGGAAATCCGTTCCTTGGCGTGGATTGTATGGGTACTGGAACAAATGACATGCGCAAACAGAATGTTTATGAGGCATTGACGTCAAAGATTCAACAATTGCAGCATGCAGCCCAAATGGTGAAAATGATCCTGAAGATAGATGATACGATAGCACCGGCAGAGTATGAATAAAGAAATGTGGGTTTGGGCCTGCAATTATGCTCTCTCTGAAGCCTTTCGCTGTATCTTGGTAAGTCTTAAACGCGTCACGGATGATTCTTGGTGCTCTGCTCTCGTTTGAGGCCATATGAGGTCAGATCTTCTGTGGATATATTCTCCTGTCTAGTTTGTACCTGTCGAGGAGGGCAGAGAAGTGGACCATAACGATGCTCCTTGCGAGAAGTCGGCTCTTGGTATCGCTGTTTCTTATCAATTTCGATTTGTTCTCTTCTTTCTATGCCTTCAAAAGGTGGGACGAAAACGTCCGTATCTGCCTCTTCCTTTTGAAGTCGTTTTGAAGATCTCGGAGGGCTACTCTCTCTCGTTCTTTTTTTGGGAAGAAATGACAAGTTTGCTTTCTCTGGAGCTGAATTTCTTGGACTTGATACAGCATCCTTTGGCTGATTTTCATCGGCTTCTTCGTCTTCAGAAGAATCTGATGAGGCGTACACGGCTTGCAAGGCTTCCATATCGAAATCTGGGAAAAGAACTGTTGTGCACTTAATACGGGGGTATTACCAATCGTAAGGAAGTACTCTATTAGATCAACTCATACACTTTTGACCCTAGCCTTGTAGATGGACAAACTACCCCTGTAGTCAAGCAGTCATAAACCTGCGCTTTGTCACGAGTCAAATTTCCAGTGCAAAAGTGTCTTCATCCCAACGACGGTGAAGGAACAAGGATCCGAAAAACGAATAACGGTTTTTGGTTCGGCAGCTTTCGAGCTCTGGCTATTGTGGCACGGCGGAATATCGTTTTTCCCGCTAGCGAGCGATCAATTTTCCACCCGCGGACGTTCACGACTTTCGTCCTTCGCGTGTGTCACTTCCTCCACTGCGTCATGGTCGGAGACCAGAGAACGCCAAAAACAGACGTGTAGAGATGTATGAGACTCCATCAAATCACAAAATGGTACATATTGATCATGTGATTCATTCTCCGAACATTGATTTCTTCTCTGACGCCAAAATCTCCACGCATCGTCTATCGATGGCCAGGTCTGAACCTAGCTCTTGTAACGATCTCATCGCCTCGATTCGTTCATAGAATATGCGTGAAGCTATATCGTACATAATCTTATCCTCGTTGTTGTTTGCTGCGAAAAACCGTTGTTGTTCGGGCGTTAAAGTCAACGGTCTTCCATATAAATCATGGAGTCCTATTTCCACCTTCCCACAGCCAGAGGCGTTTTGATGAGAATGGCAGCTACTAGGCGCAACAAATGAGCGTCGAAACGCGAAATGGAACAGTTCCAGCGTGAGATCAAGTTCTTCAGCTAAGCCGAATAGAAAATCTTCTGTACTACGCACCACCCCCAGTGCTCTTTCTAGAGCCCTTTCTCGAACTCCGCTTTTAGTCCAATCCTCTCCTGCTGCACCAGTCTGCACGGGACTTCCACTAAGAAGTTTGGTCATTCGACTTTGAAACGGAAATGAGACTGGCATTCCGAAAAACTCTGTCATGGACAACGGGGGGTCTCGTTGCATGCACCAGTCCCAGGACAGGATGTCCTTCCGATTATAGGCAACTTGATAGAACTCCGAAACGAATCTTGCGAGCGGTTCGCGAAACAAGGTGACGACCACATGCTTAATCCCTGGTAGTTCCAGTCTATGACAACATTCTCTTAATCGCGCGTAACTGACATGTACGCCACAAGGCCAGCCAGAAGTTAATCTGCTCTGTGAATAAAACGTGAAGGTTCGATTCTTTCTTGGAAAGCCGAACCATCTGGACGAGGCATTAAAAGTCTTGCAGTTGGCGCTGTATGGAGGTCGAAACGTATGGTTTTGAGAGGTCCAGAGGTTTTGTGTGAACTTGATCACAGGACGAGATGAGTCGGGAATCACGTTCGGACATTCCCGGCAATATCCTTTCTGAGGACGTGGAATATCGTTACAAATACATTCGGATTTGAGTGCTAGAGCGAAGGCAGTGCCACCTGACTTGGGTATGTGCATGTGAACGATTATAGTACGATCAGCTTCAAGACGATATCGGCATATGGTTTTCTGCTGCTCGAACACATCGCCGGAGACATTGAGATGTGCGTGACCCATTGCCTGGCGTTGCTTTGTGGTTCGGGAATTGCGGATACCCGATGGTGGTTGTGGTGGCCGTTGCCAGGGCGTAATAAGGTATGAAGTCGCAACGTGCATGTAGAGTAGGACCGCAGCGATGTAAAGGATCAAAAAGTGCAGGGGAAGATGGGAAGCTGGTTCATGCCGTCTTGTTCGACGCGGAGAAACCTTCTTTGCAGGTGATGCCATCCCAGAGAATTTCAGACGGTGCAGAAAGAATATCTTGGGTTGCGAAAATAAGCTGGATGGCTCGTTGCAGTTTAGCGCACGAATCTAGGAAACTGGTCTTAACTAGTAGTCAGAGTATATGTTGCAGTAGCGAAGCTAACAGGAAATACTTGGCTGCTCCTAAATAGAGAGAGAGCAATAGGCAGCTACTGTATGGAAGATCAAAAGCATTGTCTCTTGTCCCGAAAAGCAAGACAGAAGTGCCACAAGTGTTGACCTTTCTACTAGTGAGAGAGCTTTTCTTTGACGAATGCCCTGCACTCAGTTTTAGTCAAACGAGTGTGCCTATAAAAATAGAGAGAGAGAGAGAGAGATGTGCCGCAACGCCTCCACGCCAGTTTCATATCATTAGCCAACCCACAGAAGATAGGTGTGTGTGGCTCGGCTAAATTACAGACCAAAGTTACGCGCTTTGCTGTGAGGCGTACCAAAGTACAGCACAACCAACAAAGTCGATCATGATGCGATCGCCATCAGTGATGTGACTGCAATCGACGTTTAACACTATGTTCTGGTGCGTGACCGTACACGAGAGCATGTTCCAAGGGGGAGCCTGGCGCAAATGCTTTTGGAGAAAATTGAGCTGGAGTACGTTACCGCAGGGCAGATATTATGACTACAGGATATCGAGCATGTGTGGTCACTAGTAGAGGCGATCTCGAACTGAGAGAAAGAAGTCAGCTTGTGGTGGTTGCCGTGTTTCTCTCTCAAAAGCACGCAAACTCAGGACCAAGTAGTCCGTATAACCAAGTTCCACCAGGAAGAATAAAGGGTGTTGTTTGTAGTATGTCAACGTACACATTGTGAAGAGATGTTCATATCCGTGGCTAGTAGAGTGAACTCAAATCCCGTCGGCGATCTGTGAAAACCCGCTTAGAACAGCCAACCTTGCACTTTTGGGTACAATTACCAACGGTGATTAATCGCAGTGAGTGCTGTCGTCGCGCTTTGCGAGTCTTGCAATCGCGGTTCGCTGTGACAGCTGTATCTTGGTGGAGTACCAAAGAAATGGTAACGTGATGTCAATGATAACTCTCTGATGAGAACGTACGTGACAAAGAATTAACCGAGCACATGACAAAGACACGTGAGGTGATGACAGACACGATCGACACTGCACGAACATTCATGGAATGAGGAGGAAGGAGAATAGTAGAGCAAGCACTGGCGACATCACGTTACATCTCTCTGACCATTCCCGAACGATGGCCAACAAATCCAGCGCACTGTGAATTGGCGGTCTCCCCACCGCACAAGAAGGCTCTCGTATGGCTGAATGGCGTCGGAAAGAAGACGAGCACAAGCGGGCGTCAACACCAGCTGACCGCCTCGCAAATGGAAGTCATGTGAAGACGTCAAAAAAAGCTTGTCTGGCAGCAGCCAACGGAGCGTGCTGCAAATTCATTGGCGCTCGTGCAAAACTTGCACGCGCACGCATGCCGTTGGGCCGGCAATACGCGGACGAGAGAGCGCAGCGTCCAGAAGCGACGGCGGTTAGACGGTGCTCGTGCACTGCGAGCCATGCACACGCATGCGAGAAAACGCCGCCACGCCGCGCGCACGTGCGTGGTGGCGAGACCGGTGGGACTGCACCGGTTGTGGCGCCTCGTGCGCGCGCCACTTCAGCCGATGTGTCACGCGTCGCATGGCGTGCGCTCGTCGCATGGCGTGCGCTAAAGCGCTACTTAAATCCGGCGCGCATCGCGCCGCGCCTCCAGTTACCCGCCGTCGCGCTTCGCTGGCTCGCTGTCCCCGCGCTGTTTCGGCTGTTTGCGGACCATGGCGACAAAATCATCCGAGAGCGAGACCGCGTTCGTGCCGCCGCTGCCCGGAAAACTGCGCACTCGCTCGAGCAAGTCGAGAACGCGTGGCCACAAATGCGCGCGCGCGGCGGCTGAGACGCCGTCGAACCCGGAGTCGGAGCCGTCGCTGGCGCAAAGCAGGGCGACTTTGGAGCAGGCGTACCGTCTGCAACTGGAGGCAAAGAACGGCAAGAGTGGTCAGTGCGCGTGCATCTGGTGCAATGGCACGAGGGAACGGCGGTGCAGTTGGTGCCAAGGACGCGGAGTTCGGTACGAAATGGGACATACCTCCTGGGAACAGCTGTCGATGGATATTGAACGCACGGCGAATGAACGCGAACCACAGCCGTTGAAGCTGCCGGAGCGCATTCCCGTGCGGTGCTCGGCGTGCAGCGGCTCGAAGAAGCTGAGGTGCGCGTACTGTCGCGGAAGTGGCGTTGGGTCGTACGGTCATGCTCATCAATGAGAGATGAGTGCGGGCGTGTACCTTTGTACGGCGAAGGTACGACGGTACCTTGGTAGACGCCGTGTATCATACGTATGTACATGTTAACCGATAAAGAAGTGATTCGCCGTGCTGACACCGGCTGTCCACGTGTCCACCGAAATCTGTCGGACGATATCACATCTCGCAGAATGGCTCGCCATGCTTGCGTAAGTTGTGATTGGCGCAACTCGTTTTCTCAAGTGCATCTTTCGTTATCTCTCGCGCGCGGCGCGCCCACCCGCGCGGCCTCCCCCCCTCGCGTTCCGTCCCTCTGCGCGGTCGCACTCACCCAACTCTCGTCGCCTGTCCTCGCGCTTCGCGTCTACGTCTCGCCGCCCTCCGCGCGCCCCCCAAAAGCCGCCTCGCCTCGCCTCCCACCCCGCCCGCCCCCTCCCCCCCACCGTCCACCGCACCCCCCCCACCTGCCAGCACACATGCGTCATGTCGCATCGCACCGCTCCCGTCTTCGACATATCGTACAACTATCGCCTGCAGCCGCCCGAGCATAACAGCCTGCAAATCTTCGACGCTTTGGACCACGCTCGTTTCGACCATGTTCGTCGCAACGTCGCCGCAAATCCGAGCTGTCTGTTTGCTACCAAGGTTGTCAGCGCTGACGTTCCGCCGCAAAACGTCATCGACTACGCGCTCCACAACTGTCGCACCTGGAATGCTCTTCTCGAGCATTGCAGAAGAACAGGTATTGCCCTGCCCCACGCAGAAGACCTCACTTTCCCGCGCAGACTCGCCTCAATGAAGTCCATCGTCGTGTGGCTCTTGTCACAACCACAGGTTGCGCTGCCCACGCAAAACCCACTTCACACCGCCGTGCTCTGCGAACTCACTGAAGCGTTTGAAATGCTCTTGCAGAGAGCGCCGCAGCTTGCTCACAGCGTTGATGCAAGAGGCAAGACTCCTTTGCATGTCATCTGTACGCTCGCTGTGTACACCTCCTCCGAAAGCGCAGTTCGTTTTGTACGTTTGCTTCACTCCGCCGGAGCCGACTTCAATGCTCGTGATATTGATGGTAAAACGCCCTTGCACAACCTTGTTTCTGCGCTCAATGACTCTGAGCCTGCTTACGGCCTAGTACGTCGCAGACGTTCTGGCAACAGTCTCACAGCCGTTGTTCCCCTCCTCGACGAGCTGCTCGCCTGTGGTGCCGACATCTACGAGGAGGACTTGAAAGGTAGTAGCGTCATCGACCTTGCGCTTCTATCCGGTCTAGATTACATCGTTATTGCGCAACGAGCCAGCATACTGAGAGACAGATTGTGCGGTTCTCCGTCGGCAAAGAAGTGGAGACAGCGACCAGCTCATGTAACTGGCATTTGGTCACATCTGTCCGAAGACCTCCTGTGCAAAATCTTCCTACATCTTTCGCCAAAAGATGTTGTCACCGGTATTGGAGCCACCTGCTCCGGCTTGAGAAAAGTCGCTTTGTCCGAGCCTTTGTGGCGCCATTTGGAGACCTCCCGATCTCTTTCTACGCTGGTTGGTCGTTTCCGCCGAAGTCTTTCCGAGAGATCCACTCCCTCCCCACAGCTATGAGCGTGGCGAACTGTACATATGTTAGAATTACCCCCCTGTCGGCCTGGTGCTTACCACGAATGCTTATAGACAACACTAGTTCCGCACCCCGGTACCCATTGGGCGGTTGGAGCATCTCTTGTCATCATGTATTTATTCCTCACGAGGCCCAGGCGCATGGGTCCGGGAACATACGCTCCAAAAACGTCCGTACTCCGCTCTCTTGTAATTTCAGTCTTCATGTATGTTTGTAGTTCTGTTGTAAGCTCTGCCTGTTGGTGTACAAAACGGTCACATGTTCTCCGTCATAGATACGGCTTTTCTCTGTCACTTTACGCGCCTAGCAATCGTAAAGCAATTCCCTCACTTCTCTCATAATCGCTTCGTTTTGACCTCAACCAACGGGATCCAATGACTGAAATGCTACTGTATCGGAAGGTGACTGGAGAAAAGCGCCAACGTTACATGCAAGCGCTTTGATTCTTCCTCGCTCACTTCTCCGCTCCATCTCGTTACGGTGAAATTCAAAGTTTGAATGCATAAGTTCAAATGACAGAGAGCAAGAATAGATACCAAGGGTACAGGCTATAGGTCTGCCAGCGATGGGCACAAGACTGTCGACTGGTTTTCGTTATCGGGCGCCTCGGGACCGGGCCAAGCTCTAGTTGATTAGGCCGAAAGCTTGAGAGCTCCCTCCCAATTCTTGATAATAGCGCTGATAGGTCGGTGAAACATAGTAGGGCTGCGGAACCCAAATATGCGATGAACCCCCATCTCTTTTGAGACTGCCCGGTGCGTTTGGACGGATCATGCAAGGGCAGCCGATGAGCACTGACTGTACGCCCGAAAGTCAAAACTGAAGTGACGGGCTACCCTTCTGGATACCATCGGTTATACCGTCGGTATCCATCTTCCTTCGTGTACCGTCGTACATTCGCAGTGTACGACCTGCCAGCTGATCATTCATAGCGGACACATGACATGACGAACGTCGTTGCATCCCGAAAATATGAACAAACGAAACGCATTTATTGGAAGGTTATCTGACCTCGATGTGATACCCCTGGTAGGCTCAACGCTTGTGAAGACAGGGCAGGGGCCCAACAAGAGAAAGCCACCGTGTGAGTTGCTGGTGATCTTAAAAAAAACCTGGTAAACCAAGACAAATTGTGGCAAGAATTGATCTGGCAATGGCCTTCGCCAAAAGGTCGACTTGTGCATTCTCAAATCTCAATATATTACAAGTGCACCCTTTGTGTTAATGGGAATCTACAGGTATCCTACGTACCACGAACGCAAGTGCTTTGGAAGAGCAGACTTGCTCTGGTGACCGCAGTAGCGTTGGCTCTGTATCGCACACTCGTCAAGACTTTTGGTTGAGTAATCCTTGAACGTCCAACCTCCAAGGTCATTTCACGGAAATCCTGCGAAATCAAGACGAAGTTATCCCTCCTTTCATGCAAAACAAGCCATCACGCCAGCAAAAGCCGCCAACCATGAACTGTTTCGTAGTTAACGGGTTCTCAGGGTTGCCGCACAAACGAAGAAGAGTCAGAAGCTCTTCTAGCGCTCGGAATAGATGTATTGTCACAATGGCGAAGGGCAATCGCTCGAAGAAATCCGAGGGTAAGGGGAGTACTCAAGGTAGAGAGGCAAACATGCCAGACCCAATGAAAGATACACTTCTTAAAGATATTAAGAGTATGCGAGCCAAAAAGCTACAGAGTTCAGGGACGGAGCCGGACACCTCTCCACTAGTCCGCATTAAGTCGTTGGTGGAATCCATATTACTCTGGGATTTTTTTCTCGTTCTTGGACTGTTGGGATGGCTTGGTGTCGCTCTTGTTCCCCATTTTGTTTCAAAGAATGACGTATTGCTGGACCCATGGCTGGCTCTATGGCAACCTTTCATCCAACCTGTGTTGGGCGTTCTTATGCTGGGTACGATTGCACAAGGAACCATATCCTTCATCTCGAGGAAGTGAGTCCATGGGCATAGTAGATATTCAAACGAGCGGTCCCTTTCCGTTCCTGTACGGAAATGTTGATGCTAGTTTTGGAGCCAGAGCATGGAGCTGATCAGAAAAAGCTGGAGATTTAGAGAACTAAATATCACGTTTGATAATGAGCTTGGGTCATGCAACAGTGAAGTCATCTCCTACGGGGCCTAACGTTTGTCTACCTCTCACCGTCAACGTTTGCCCATTTTTCCCTTATAGGAAGTATGATTCGTGTATGACCTCGTGATGAGCTACATGCCAAGGAGAACTATTTCATTGATAAACCTTCGATGACTTAGTTCTAGATGCTCAAAAAACTACGAAGAGCGAGTTGGTGGAAGGTCGTCTCTCCCAAGTGGTGTAGAGATGAAGGTCCGTTCACTATGAGTAACTAATAACCCACAAATCACATATACTTCTCTCGATAGAGACAGCTGACAAGGGGTGACGTTTTCTCAGTCCATGGGACTAGGACCATCAACCCCTTCAGCACAAAGGATCTTGCTTTTCATAACATGTGAAGGGCCAAGAAGAGTACACGCGCAGCATTGGAAAGCAGTATGCAACGAATGGAGAGTTCGTTATTTCAAGCAGAGATTACGACATGGGAAATCCTTATGTTCCTTCATATCCTATCCACAACGGGCCACGACTTCGTTTTGTACTGGATTAGGAGTTATTCTCCTCGTTTCATGATTCCCAACGCCACTACTTTTTCGACTATGACGCCAACGCTTTTGAAGAACCCTTTGTCCGCTGCGCTATGTCGTTTATGTGACGAACTACGGTGCTAACGGTCGGTGAACTTCGGGATGAAGTCTCGGTTTTGTTTCCCCGTGTCCCTCGTTATCGCCGTGGTAATTCTTATGTATGGATTGGAGAATACGAGTACTTTTAACCCTGTAACAAAACCTATCGTCCAAAATGCGATGGATGTTCACGTTGAGCGGTTTGCAAAGATTCCAGACGAGAACGGAAAGTCTGCTGCGATTAATAGCATTGTACCTCTGATGAATAATCTGTTCGTGTGCACAAAGACAAAAATATACCATGTGTCTGCGGCAGGTAACGTCACGATGTTTTTCGATGTGCAAGCTGCTGTTCAAGAAGTAACAGGACGTTCGCTTTCGCTGGACAACGCTCTGCATGGGGGTGTTCGTAGCATTGCATTTCATCCAAGTTTTCGGCAAAATGGGCTGTTCTATATCTCCGCGATGGAGGAACGTCCAAGCAATCCCAAGAATTTCCACTACATATCGGATTCTCCTACTCCAATTGATGCAGATAGTGTGCTGATTGAATGGAGGGTGGATCTTGAGACTTTCACACCGGTTGTAAACTCGCATCGTACGGTTTTTCGGGTGGGAATGCCAGTTTATGATCATCCTATAAAGCAAATCGCATTTTTCGGCAACTTGCTTTACGTAGCCCACGGGGATGGTTCTGTCCAGTCCGCAATAGCAGGAGGGGGTCAAAGAAACGATGCCCTTGGCAAAGTACTTCGAATTAACCCTCTCAAGGCAGGAAGTCGCCCGTACACAACACCGCATGACAATCCGTTCGTCGGCAGCAACAGGTACCCTGAAGAAGCATACGCAGTAGGTTTCCGGAATCCCCATCATATTTGCTTCGGTACCGACGGAACATTATACGCGGCTGATACTGGTCGGGCAAATATTGAAGAAGTTAACCTTGTTCAGCCTGCAGCAGATTATGGATGGCCGGCAAGGGAAGGAACTTTTGCTCACAAGGGTGGAGGTTTGATGTCCGGTGTCGGCGGTCTCCCAAATGATGATGCTCAGTATGGCTTTACTTATCCTGCAGCTCAAGTTGGACACGATGGACCATTTGGTGCAGCGTTCATAGGACAAGCAATAGCCGGTGGTTGTCCCATTGAGAATGGCTCTCCCATGTCTGGATTCTATTACTATGCCGACTTCCCTGTCACGGGCAAACTATATTTCTCGGCAATATCCGATATCAAAGGTGCAGTCACGAATGGGGACCCGGGAACCTTGACGCAAGCCACAACGTACCAGGCCGATATAGTTTATAACGGTGTGAAGTACGGGACTCTTGGTGAGGTAATGCGTTCAGAGGAAGGCTTCTCATTGGAAAGGAGGGTAGATGTTCGATTTGGAAGGGGATACAATGGCGAACTATATTGGTCGAGCAAACGAAATGGTAGAGTGTATTTAATGACATCCTCACTACCAGGTGGACCAGGAGGCCCAACTTACTTTTGAGAAGACGTATTTTGGAATTGGGATGCTTAAACTAGATGCACTAGTATTCATAAATCGGCTCATTCTCGATCCTAAGTCTTCGAAAGTGTCTCTCACTGAGGTGAGCGGCACTTTCGAACTTAAAATTCTGTAGGGGTTCTTCGCAAACCCCACACGATACGAGTAGTGAGCGTATAGTGTCTCACTAGAAGAAATGTCCTGAAGAGCAACGTGATTATAGTCTTACTTTTATATTTGCATACAATTTCTCATATTGCCAAAAACAATAACGAAGTCGTTGCTTGTGTGAGCATGCGTGTACACCGATCGCACTCAGAGCACTCCACTCAATAAAAGCAGTACGCCGCTGAGCTCGAACCACAACGTTCGAGGCATCGGTCGTGCTCATCTCAACTTGTGCGAAAGGGAAGATGAAGATGAACGCAGTTTTGCCTTCGTACATAATATTATTGTCGAGGTTCGCAATGCGGACGACATAGGTCAAGACTTGATTACAGCTTCGCTGTTAGGGATTCACTCGCTGCGCAACCCATCCAAGCTGAACACGCCTTCCACCCGTCCTGAAACGGAAGCAAAACGGAAGCAAACGTGGTATCATTGACCAAGAGGTGTCTTCGCTGCAGGCACAGCGGCTCCCCTGTGAGATAACCGAGCCCGAGTGGGTGGAGTCAATCAAAGAACATAACAATACACAAGATCAATGTGGGTCTGTTCCACAGTTGAACGTTGCCAAAAAACGTTCAGCTTGTTTGGCTGAAGCTGCTCTCTAAACAACCCAAAGCAAGCCTTTCAAAGGCATTCCTAGTTGGGAACCATCCTTCTCTAGAACTGTTAGCGCGAGTAAACGAACCTATATGGTTCCGGCAGCGGTAGGCCAAACCCATTGTCTCGCAAGTCATCCGGTATTCTCGCTTCGACATCTTCCCTCAATTCCGACAGACCGACGCTTTCGTAAATAGTTTCTACCTTCCGCAGAAGACGCGTCATATGCAATCGGAATTCGTCGACGTCCAGATCGATTCCTATCTGTTCCTTTATAACTGATTCTAACTGCCGTACAACGGAGTCCAATATTTCAGGTAGAGGCCTGCTCAACATCCACAGTTTGAGCTTCTTCCTATCCTTCCCGTGCACCTTCTTCCGAGCGTAGTTTCTTCGGGCCGCCTTTGCGCCTTCAAGAGTGGCACTATGACCAATCCACATCGCGTTGCGAAGGCATATACACGCGTCCTCGTCGGACAGTTCATCAAGGATGTTCCATGGGCGAAATCGCATAATGTCACGGTTTCTGTAGTCAAGTTCCTGCTTTATCCGTTCCTCCATCATCGAGAAAATAGTGGTGGGTCCCTCTTTTTGACGTGAAATGAGCGAGCAGCGCAGAATATACTCTGATACTGCACACATATGCACAACAGTTTCTTGTATTCTGACATGTGCGCTGTTCTCAAACCATTCCTTTAACGACTTCTTGCTGGTAGCGAATGGGCTAAACAAGGCGATAGCATCCTTTCCCAGTGGTATTCGTGGGATTCGTTTACGACCTATGACCATACTTTTGCCAAATACGGTTTTCAAACCATAATAAACAAGACCAGAACATGGGTACCGACGCATGGCTTCCAGCACACAATTCGCTCTCCCTCCGTTCGGTAGTCTCGTTGACCAGGCACAAACATTTTCCCACATTCTGATGTCACCCTTCCAGAGGGTACCAGCCACATTAATTTCGAAGTTGTAGTTAGCATATATCATTCGAGCAAACCCTCTGGCGTTCAAGGTTTGAACGCAATCGCTCATCATGTCAGCGTTTTCACGTGCTTCGCTACATGTGTCTTTCACATCCATGGTCTTGCGTACCCAGTGCACAACATCTGGAATGCACCCTCGGAGGGAGATGGTTTCCGGCTGAGATCTTCGTTCGCAGCATGAATGGCTTGGCACGATGTCCTTCGCTGGCGACGAAGAGTTCTTGCGTTTCAACGCAGGGCGCCGCGGCACAGTTTTTGTGATTGACTTAAAACATCTCCGCAGAGAATCGCGACGTCCGTCGCTACTGGATGGGCTTCGCTTTCTTTTCTGCGGCATGCGTCGCAACTCGAGGAAGGCGATGGCTTTGCGAAGCACTGCAAAGCAGCCTAAAGAAGGTATCTAGAAGCAACCGAAATGGAGCGCTCCCTTGTCGTGGCCGTCCTGCGGGTGATTACCAACAGGTGCGAAAGAGTGGGAAGGAATTTTACAGTGCACTAAGGTGCGGCCGCCGCACCGCGGCACGTGGGGGGGCGAGGTGTCTTCTTTTGTTGTAGAAGGTTACCCCGAGAGTAGCGCTACCATTGTCTCCGATGGGACCTGTTAGATAACTTCTTTGAGGAGTCACCAGTGGCAGTAGTGACAACTGCAGTACAGTACTTCTGTACGTGTAGTTAGTGCTGCTGAAGTCTGTGGATTTGCCGGGGTCTAAAAACAAGCGTTGAGTTGCCCCCCCACACAAAAAACGTTTCTGCTTTTCTGGTGCAGATCAAGGCCTATGACGGATATAGCGCCGCATGTGTTACACGTGATTCGTAGCCTGGAGTGTTGCCTATACACTGTGTAGTATACAGGTATCTTCACTTTCTCTTTCTAACTTTGCCGCAACGGCTGTGAGTAGAGAACTTAAGAACATGAAGTGGAAGAGCGGACAGAGCCACATCCTTTAAAATAGGGACCGAAGAATTGCGAATTAGATCGAGGGATATCATCACTTTGCTGAAATCCTACTTTTTGAGAATACCCGATACCTCTCTACAGATGAAGACCGGTTTTTAGCATGACGTACAAAACATCAAAGCCGTCTTCCTCGGTCATTATGGCCAACCCAGTATCAAAAGCAGAGTCTGATCGACGGCTACGGCCCGTGTTGGATGATTTATCCGAGCACAATTCAAAGCAAGCTCTAAAACATGTGAACCAAGCGCTACAAAAACGGCCCGGATGGCCAGCAGCTCGTGCTTTACGTGCTTGCGTTTATCTTCAGATGAAAAAACTTAAACAAGCCAAGGAAGAAATCAGTAAATTGCGGGAAGATTTGAGCTCCGGCCGGGTACCGATCGACGAAGATGTCGCTGCAAAGATCCAGTATTACTACCAAGAGATTGGAAACGAGGGTGGAACTGGCGAAGTTTACGAACAAGCATGGAAGTCTGAAGTTTCCAACGTGGATCTAGCAGAAATGGCGTTCTGCTATTACGTTCGAGGTAACGCTTTTACGAGTGCCCAAAAACTCGCGACAAAGCTTCACCGTATGACATCATCGAATACTGAAAAGTATGGGCTTTGGGCTGCTGCTGCTATCTGGCTCGATGTCGTTTATCGTTCCCGTGACGTTGAAGGTCCGACGTCTTCTCCAGATGAGCGCATCCTAAAACTAGCATGCCGAATTATGGACAAGGCTCTGAACATTCCCGTTACCCCGTCCGCTGAAGCGACACGGTTCGCTACTCGGCTGTATAGGGACAATATGGAACATGAGAAAGCAAAGAAGCTTATTTCTCAGCGACGATTAGTAATGGATGAAGCTGAAGTCTTGCACATCAGAGCTGACCTTCAACCTTCAGATGACCTTCGAATGAAAGATTATTGTTCTCTGCTCTCAAATCATGACAGAGACGATTGGGGCCATTGGTTGAAATACTTGGATTGCGTTGAGAAGGTTGGACTTGGTACGGACGATGCCCAGAATTTCATAGACGTTTTTGTTCAGCGAGAGCTCAAAGAGGATCGACCGAAACGATCCCCTTTTCTTGCTCAGCTGGAACTTTTGTATCGAACTGAAGAAATCCAGGCATTAAGTATCGCTGTGTCAGATTATTTTTCTCGGTTTGGAGCCAAGACTGTATGTGCCCATGATCTTCGACCTTATTTGATGCTCTTGTCGAAAACGCCAGAGTTCGAAAAGGTTATGGATAGAATCTTGGTGATGGGAAATAAACAGGGGTTTCCGTTCCAACTGACGGCGTCATGGTTAGGACTCTGGTTTGATCGCTTAAGCCAATCACCAGCAGAACTTATGCAGTATTATCAGGATCACTTGTCAGACAACCTAGAGTCAACGGACAGACAGAGTGGAGATGATTATATTCTTTTAGTCGCTCACAAACTGTTGCCAACGACTGGGAGCTGTCCGCATGACCGGTATTCGAATGTATTTGCTGTGCTTCAAAGCATTGTCGTAATAGAAGTCGGATTGACTCGGAGTCCCCATAACTTCCATTTCAAGCTCCTTCTTATTCATCTTTACAGCGAGATTGGGGCCATGGAGAGGGTGACGGAGCTCTGGCTGTCCTTAGAAGTTAAGCATATCCAGATGTCAACTTTAGCACATATAGTTCTGAAGCCCTTCTTTGAAACGGGGCATCACGATTCTTTACGCAAGATCTTTGAGGCGATGGAAATCCTTTGGCGGGAATGCGATCTGGAACTACCCCAATGCGTGACAAAGGCATTCCAAGTCGGATCAGTTAATGCCGCTGTTGAATTTATCCTGTTCAGACAACGTCTGGAGAGATCTGCCGTTCTTATAGAATCTATGCTGCTTGAGGCCCAGGTTGCATTGATCAGAGCGGAAGGGGAAGCATCTGGAATCGAGAATGCCCGTCATTGTCTTACTTTTGTTCCCCGGTTTACACCAGCAAGTCTTCAATCCAAAAGAATTGTTGATAATGACGATAATCGCTGCTTTAAGTTTTGGGACCTGCATAACTACGACCCCGCCGTGCGTCTGAATGACTTAACCGTAGAAGAAGAAGAACAAGGGCGTTCATGCACACAAGTGAGAAAGGCAACGATCATCTCCGACCTTCAAGGTCTTTTGCATCTCATGCAAGTAATAGGGCAAGAAGATGATTTTGAGTCTGATAATATGGAAGCTCCGTCAAAACCGTCTTCGAATGGACATGCTTCACGCGATCCGGAGATAATATCTGCATTGCGCGAAAGAATTGCGTCAAATCTACGCCGATCCAAAATGTTGCTCATTTCGTATACGAGCGGCTCGTCGTCTCATGAAGATGAAAACCCCTCTAACGGCCTTGATTCGGAAAGAATACTTTCGGAGTCAATGGAACTAATCAAGGCTATGCGAAACGAAGTACAAGACGCTTTGAAGGACACTGAAAACTCGGTCGCTTTGAAGGGGACAATGTCACCGGGTCAGTTACGTAGATGTTGCAAGATATCGTTTGAAATCCTGCTCATCGTATCTATAGCCATATCTTCTTTTAGCGTAGAGCTCATGAAAGGGAAGAGACGGCGGAAACGGGGAAGCACGAAGGCCTCGAAGTTTAAATCTACAGTATGTTTCGACAATGTACAGAAGGCTATCTTGGAGTATAAACGTGGAGTTTTGTCCTCATGTTCTCTAATCCAAGAGTGGATAACAGGTTCATTGGATCAAGATGCGGATTGGCTGGGAGTAGTATGTGAGAGTGAGGAGACATTGAGCGAATCTCTTACGTTTCTTCCGGAAATGATACACCCGATCAATCTACCAGATGGTAGCAAGCAAGCGAGAGGGTCAATAGGGCGATCTGCATTCTGCCATGACGTACTGGAGCAAATTCGCTCGAGCCACATGGCTTCCTGCACTCGATTATTAGAAACCTTATCGGGAGTGACGCGCCGGCTGAAGCTGGTAGATCTATAACAGCTACCTTGTGCAGCGGTATGAGGTACATGTACTCTTGTTCGTATTCCGATTGCCTAAAAATGTTCACGTGGAGGTGCTTTAGAGAAGTCTTGAAGTTTCGCAGCCTTTACGAAGGGGTGAACGTTGCTCCGTTGGAGTTGGGTCCTGCACATTCATCCACTCTGCGAGCGATCTTGTTCGGGAAATTGTTTGTCACTACTTGTGTTCTGTTGGTTTTCTCCTATGACAGAAATATCAACCTGTTCCTTGATCCAAACGCCTAGACGAGACTGAAGGAATTTTTCTCTGAGACGCTTCATAGGCCCGGGAAGGTTGTCACCAGCGTTTCTTCTAATGAATTTAAGAACAGGTCCTAAACTTGTTTCCATTTCCGCTCGTCTTTGCGGAACGACTTCGCGCATTACAAGTCCAAATTCTTCGAAGCTTTCTACTTCATAGAAGGATTTCAGGCCGTAAAAACTAGCAACACCCATCGCTCCACAAAGCAGAGTCCCAAGGCCGAAAGTCGTGGCTGCGAACTTCACGCCATCTAAAGAAGGTCGTACCTGCCGCGATGTTCCTTTTGATTCTTGAGACCTTCCCATTACCAACCCCATCGGAACACCAGCCAGCATACCGAGCGAAAATACCGAAGCTGCACCAATAGCAAATGGTTTGGCTAGCGCTTCGGGAGTCAAATCGAAACCAAGTCCTTCACCACTCTCGTCGATAATCTGGAAAAGTTCATCTTGAGGAAGCGTGTTCTCTTCGGTGTTAAGCCCTGAAGGGGGTACGGCAGAATTTTGAGTGGCTTTCTCTACACTAGCCATGCCCAAACAAGTTTCGAGACCGCCACTGTCCAGAACAAAGATAGGCGAATCGTTCGTACGTAAATGCTCCAAAATTGTCTCTGCAGATGTTGGTATCCCTCACCGTTCTCACCACAAATCAGATGCGCGTAACAGATTTTTGACCGGCCAACAGTTGCACATGTAGATACTCCGAAACTCTAGGAGAAGGCTACTACTACTTCAGACAGGGTATGATAGCCGTTGTGAGTCTGATAAAACGACAACTCGGGAAATGTGCATTGTATCTGTATATTGTACAGCGTAGAACGCTGTACAATATACGCATATACAATGCACATTTCAGTCAAAGCTACGCTGGGCGTAGCTTTGACTGAAAACCATGCGCAGTGCGCATTGCGCCCCTCTTGAAGTGTTCACAAATTTGAAGAAGTTTAAATCGGCTTTCGTTCGCATATTATGCATGCCAGATGAGCACACGTACTTCTATGGTTCGGTCCCTTCCGCACACTGCACAACGCAACGGATTGTTTGCTTCAGAGCTTCGTTCACATCTTCCTAAATTAGGAATCCTAATCCTTCAGATACGAGGTACAGTACACGTTTTATATCACTTCTTTGATCTGCGATCAAACCGCGTGCATCCTGCAAAGCGCTCCACGACAGGATAGAAGGATAACCTTACAACAAGAAACCGAGGACTTTGTGGATTGTGATAAACACGGTCAAGTTCACGTGATTCCGTCCTATTCGGATCGGCATTAGACATCCGGAGTGCGCCAGCACTTATCCACGGGGCCATTCATCGTACAGCGTATGAACTATGACATTCGGTTCCCACCAACATTGCATCACAGGGTTTGTTCTGCCATTTCTTCACACTTCGCACTCAACATCTTCATTTACGGGAGATTCACTTCTGCACAACGGATGTAGCTCCCCATATTCAAGACGATGGAGTGGGAAGCTTTTGTTTCCACAAACGTCTGCACTCCGGTCTGTAACCACCGCCCTTCTTTCGAATAAGACGAGGGACAGACAAAGAACTCCGTGGATTCAGCAGCCGAAAGATGAACCACAGCGACTGCAAAAGGTTCTTGCTCAAATGGGGTTTGCCTCTCGACGGGGTGCAGAGAAACTGATCGAAGACGGATATGTTCATGTCAATAACAAGAAGGTTACTCAACAAGGAACACTGGTAGTGCCGGGAAAAGACACAATTCACGTTGATGGAAAACTTGCCACGCCCAAGAAACCTGTGTGGGTCGCTGTGCACAAACCACGAGGAATGAATTCACTTCCGTCAAAGAAAAGGCGTTCTGTTGACTCCGGCATTCCGACTGAGCAGAGAAAAGGGCTCATACCCATCGCTGGTATTGAAGAAGATTCCAGTGGCTTGCTCATTCTGAGTAATGACCGCACTGCTGTAGCCAAACTTAATAATCCAGACAATAACCTCATCAAGGAGTGGATTGTGGACTGCTACGGCCAAGTGCCTAGGTCCACAGTTAATGCTTTGCAGCGTGGAATCAGATTAGAAGGAGAAGAGGATATCTTTAGACCTAAGGTGAGTTACAGTTCCGGCCCTCAGAAAAGAAGAAAGACTGTTCTTCCAAAGTGTTCACAACAACAATTACTGACCTACGCTTACAGAGCTTGCAATGTCTAGGGAGTGGATATATTGAGCTTAGTCCACGAGAAAAGGCTGTCTTAACACGCTTCATTGTTTGTGTTCGAGAGCACCGTCGTCAACTGATGAGTCGCATATTCTCAGCGGTTGGACTGACTGTCGCACGCGCCAGTCGGCGGTCATTGGGGCCCGTTTTGTTATCTCCCCTGAAGAGAGGAGACTTTCGGTATTTAACGCCCAATGAGATAAAGGCGTTGAAGAGAGGTGTGAAAGAAAGAGCAATGAACACGGAGCGTCGCCAGGAAAACTTGTAATTGGCGTCACATTGAGCTTATTAGTTATCTGGCAGTTTCCTTCAGGTTTCTACGTGCGTTGATGGAAGAAAACCTGGACAAACGTCTTCTTGACGCTGCCGAGACTAACAGATGGAGACATTCGCGAGTCTTGAGCAATTCCATGCTTTCGCCTTGAAAAAGCTTCTCCTACATAGGTTCAGATCAAGTGCAAAAGGTCAATTCATAGGCTTCCCATATCAATCATCGTGAACGTAAACGGTTCAGTACCGGCTCTTCGTAATGGTCTCTGTGTTTTTGGCACAACTTTGGAAGAATGCGCATAAGCCTGCGGAATCCTCCATCATTTCGGAGCAACGGCGAAAAAGAGTGATGGAGCCAAAACCTTTGTAGAATTCGACCAAAGTGCATAGTAAGCGTACCTTCTGATACCTTCGTCCTCTTGAACTGCTTTCTTCATATATATTTGGCGGTTCTCCGTTTGTATCGCACAATATTTTTTTCTTTCCCTGTGCTTGTCAAGCACTGCTTGAGCTTTTTCTGGGGAGCCCAATGTTCAACGCTGTCCACTTCGTTGCATGTTTTCCTGCACATTCGTAGGCATTGATCAACAAACGTCAGAGAAATTATCTTTCCATCTCGCCAGATCGTATTCTTGTGGCGAAAGGGTTCCGAAATGTTTGCACGTTTTGCAATTTCGTGAAACGCAGAATATACATCTCGACGACGCCCAACGATAGTGTTGTAGCGAAGTCATTCATTCATTATCCTTCCCCTACTTCCCGCTTTACTAGAACTTCATTACGCCTATACTCCGCCAAGTGTAACATGTAACAACTACACGCAGTAACAAAACGTCAACAACTACCTTCTGCACGTGCGTATCAAAGCTTTCGAGTGCCTGGTGTGTTTCAAAAACATATGCGATCCATGGCTTTCGTCGGATTAGTATCATACTTGAAGACATGGAATTCATTTGCACCACATTCATGCCCCGCAACGCCTCAAAGAATTTTCGGCTTGTGTTCCAGACAGAAACGCAGCAAATCGGACTATGTTGTTTGCGTGCATGATACTGGTCAAATGCGGGTACATAGTAGTACACGTTCACCCTCCGATCAATCTGCCATCAATTCGATTGAGAACGAAACCATTTCGTTCAGAGAAGCTTATGATGGTCGAATACCGACGTGGCTACTGAACAGACTACAAGAGATGGGTTACACCTACCCGACTCCGGTCCAGAAGTCAACTCTTCCGTTGGTCCTTCCATCTATGAAAGGAGAATTGGGAAAGGACGTTGTTATTCATGCCCAAACAGGCTCCGGAAAGACGCTCGCGTATCTTTTACCTGTTATAGCAGCCGTTCAACCAGCTCGCTCAGTTACTCAAGCGATGGTTGTGGTCCCAACGCAGGAACTAGGCATGCAGGTATACAAGCTATTGCGACGTCTTACCTCAGCGTTTATAGTCGATAGCAATAACTCTACCGAGGTACAAAGCAATAGAAACGCCAGTACCGCTTTCGACGGAATTGAGGAGAGTACTAAAAGGGATAAATCTCGGTTTCCCGTTCTTCCGATGCTTAACCAAGCGGATCTACGTCGTCAAAAATTGCAGTTGAGAGAAGCGGCGCCCAGAGTTGTCGTTGGAAACCCGCATCGCATTGCTGAACTGGTTCGAAGCAGACGCCTTCGCCTAGATTTGTTGAAGGTTCTAGTCATAGACGAATTCGATGCATGCTTGAACGACACTACAACCACTAGTGCCCTCCAAACTATATTATCCGTTCGAGGCCGCGAGGGACCGCGACAAACTATCCTCGCAAGTGCTACAGTGCCACAGCACAGGCACTTTCTGAAGCAATGCGTCAGTCAACGATGGACCAGATCAGATATACTACATGTATGGATCGATCAGAAGACGAACGAACGAGTCCCCGAGTCCCTTACACACTTATACGCGGTTTGCGAGAATCGTAAGAAGCTTGCTGCGTTACGAGCCTTGGTGGTGAGATTCAACTCAGAAACTGAAGTTGGAGATAACTCCGCTTTGGGCTTGAGAGCAATTGTGTTTGTGATGGCTTCTAGAAACGTCATGCAGCTTGTCGATGCGCTAAATAATGCCCTTCGACACGATTTCGTCTCAGAAAGCGAAAACCCCGTAGTCGGAATCTGGGAGGGCTCCTCAGTGTTTCACCGTAAGAACGCGCTTCAGTCTTTCAGGCAGGGAACTGCCAAAGTTTTGCTTGGGACAGATGTAGCTGCCCGCGGATTAGACATACCAGACATTTCACACGTTTTTCATTTCGACCTACCGACTGATGCTGATGCTTATTTACATCGAGCAGGTCGGGCCGGTAGACAAGGGCGACCGGGGTCTTCTATCGTTCTTGTAGCCCCCGGCGAACAATTTGTCGTGTCCCGAATCTCCAACTCGCTTGGAATCGAGTTCACTCGGTTAGGAAGATAGACCGTGTTTTTTGATCATGTGAATGAACGAGTTTCATTCCTTTTGCGGAAGGCGAGGCCCTGGTTTACTACGGGAAGGCTACCCCTGGTATGACTCCTTGTTACCGGACCGGACCGCAAGTAGTGATTGTATGTCGAAAGTGTCTAGGCTTGGAAATATATATCTGTCTCAAGGCAAGCAAGATTGCCTGTAATCATCGCGTCTTATTTGCTTCTTCTCTGCAAGATCCAAGAAAAAGCTTGTTCGAATTGGAGGCTGCTCAGCTCCATACGCATCCTAGGAGTGGTTCACTAAGAACGGGAGCCCACCGCACATGCACAAAATCTCTCACGCTGATCACGGTTATGTCGCCAACCGCCACGCATTTTGTTTTGCCCCGAAAATGATGTCTGGGATATGGGACGGATTTCATCGATATATAGAATACTATACGAACTGTAAGTCAACCACAGACTATAGTTGACGACAGGGGAACTTGGAGCAGACTTTGACCTATTCAACCTCACGGATGGAGAATCACGACGAAATGAAGACCTCTATTAGCGCTGGCTACCCAGTACGAAAGGTACCAAAGGTACCGACGGTACCGTCAGTACCCATAAAGCTGGTGGCGAGGTTCACGCACGGACAACGGTACTCGGTGCGTGCGTATCCTAAGTACTCTACTAGTACTCACTGAGTACTAGTAGAGCACTCAGGAATCCTGAGTCAGGATACGCCTTCAGGATGCGCAAGAGTAAATGCATCGAAGCTACGTACTGTAAACTGTTTAATCCTCGTGATTGATATCATAAATCAATCACGAGGATCGGAAGTAGCACAGATACGAGTCGTTCAATTGCAGGCCTTTAATCATGTCGAATCCTCGCTAGCATCTTGATGGAGGGCAGAGTGTATGTTCTGTAAAACTAAGGGATACGTGCAACTCGGTTTTACATGAAGTACCTCGTGCCTTAGTCTGGCCTCCTTCCCCAAAATGGAGCGATTGAGTTCGCAGATGGATCTCCAACGGAGACCAAGAACAAAATGTTCTCAGTCTTCTAGTCGAGAAAAGACTCTCTGAAGTTTTACTTCTAATTGGATTGTCAAGCTGATATTCACAGTAACAGCGAAAGCAAAGCTATGACTTCCTCTTCCACAACGCACCGATGCCCTCCCGGCCCTCCACTTCACACACAGCAAAGATCTGAGAATCGAAACATCAAAATACTTCTGCTCCTAATGCTTCAGTTGCTTGTACCACATCAGCACACAGACAAACGGTACCAAACGCACTATTCTCGCGAGTATCGTTTCAAATTATTGCTCGCATGTCACATATCCACGTTGCTTCCTAGAAGATGCTCTTTCAGCGTGGCCCATATACTCGTTGTTCTAAGCGGAGGTCTTGGACCGAACAGGCATGGAGGTATGAGGGGTTACCCGTCACAAACTTTTTGCATTCTTATACATTTACTCCAGTTCCCTTTAGAAGTCCCCAATTCGTTCCGCAAGTTCACTCCATCCGGTTTAAGGCTGCAAAATCCTACCAACATATCAGAAGAGGAGTTCTTCCCGGGTCAAAGCCGTGATTTCCGCAGTGTAGCACTTTCAACATGGGAGCATGCTTCAGTTCTAGTGCAGAGGTCAAGCTAACAACCCCAAAGAACCAGACTGCTCCGTTTACAATGTCTATCGCCTTTCCATTCTGTGCCCCGTATAGTCTTCAAGTGGATCCTAGCGAGAAGCTTGGTTCAGTGCGAAAGCGAGTAGTAGCGGAAATGGAACGTCGGGAAAGGATGGGTGAAGACTTCGCGAGAGTAGAAGGCAACTTGGTTACTACGGATGAAGACACGATGGAAAGAAAACAATTGGCAGACAACATGACAATTGCTCAAGCCGGTATTAAGCCAAAGCAGTACTTATGGTTTCAAGATGAAGAAGAGAACACACGAGTCCAGGACCTGTTACTGCGCAGTTCAAGGCTTACCGAGAACACGTCCCATAATAGTCGAGGGGTGAAGCAGGGGATGGCATTGATTAAGGAAGAGGATGAAGCTGTGGCGGGTTACTAGACCGTCAACCCATGACGCCGAAATTATTCTTGCATTGAAGAACGAATAGTTGACCCTTGGAGCCGTAATCCTGGTATTCCCTGACTTAAGTTTGGGCCAAGCCGACTCCTGTCTGAGGTCCACATTTCCCTAATCTCCATCTGTTTCGTTTTGGAACTACGGGCTGATGTGCACCACAAACCTCTAGGAAACGCACGCAACGAAGAACAAGTCCTGTGGGTCAGTAAGTCACCATATAGATGTAGCCGGCTGATCAACATGCTAAATATCCACAATGACGAACGTCTGGACCCGGCGCGGTTCTTTCAAAATCTGCATGTTTGAGTACGTTATTGCCTTCACTTCAGTCCCTTGGGAATGTTGGGAGGCGTCGAACTTTCCACCCTGAACTAAGACTTTCATTTCCCACGTAAAAGTATCCAAAGATCGAACTACCAATCGTTTTGTGACGAATTGCTCTGTATGGAACACATAGAGGCACTCGTCCATCAGATTGAATAACAAACTCTGCTCATCATGACCTTGAACACTGATATCAGCTTCCAAGTTGCTCTGAATCTCATCGAGTTCAACCATATATCCCGACATGCCCACAACTGCTGCACCATACGCTTCGCCCATGTCAGACCCCCATGAATGAATCTGAACGTCCGCGGTATGGTCTAGATATTCCCAACCCCCTTCCTGCTTGATCTCAGGACTCTCTGCTTTTCTAATACTGAACCTTCGAGAAGTAACTTCGCCCTCAGTTCCAGCGTAATCTTCACAAGTCTTTGATATGTCCCAAGCTTCCCTCTGTGGTAACTGCTGCCACGTTACCGTAATTGCTTCATCTGCTGACATACCGTGCTTCTAATCCTCTAGTGCAAGTAAAGTCAGCATTAAAAACAAAGATCGGAAGAAGTATTGTCGTGCCCTTTCAATTTGTCGTTATGAAATGGAGGGCTTCTCCTGTGAAAAGTTTCCACACAGCTGTTCTACTTGCTTGGTTCGTAGTACGCCGGCCTAGCTTCGTAGGTTTATGCCGGGTGTTTGTTTTTGCTACCAACGGACTACGTAAGAGGAACGGCGAATGTGCTTCCGAAGCAGTTGTGAGATTATTAGGATCAATTCATGATCTTTTCTTTTTTCTGTCGCAACCCATTATATTTTGGTGCCAAAAACTAACCCCGCACATACTGCAGCTGCGTTTGACTCGCTCCCAAAATCGATGTGCATCGTAGCGCAATAACTCTCCCTCTAGCTAGAGAGCTCCCGTCTGAGGAAACGCTTGTAATCACGCTCCTGCGGTACCGTCGGTACCAAAAGGCAAACGTCGGATGCCCAAATGTGGGAAAAATGTGAGAAACAACCGTTTGCAAAGACCACAAGAAGGGCGGGCTGGCGCTTTTACAAAACCGAAGGAAATAACCTCACGGGCTGGTTCAACCAGCCTGGTCGTCTACGTAAATAAAAAGACCCGGCAGTTCATGATAGCTAATCACCAGCTGCCGCGAAATGTGAATTTGTGCGTTAAGAAAGAACTGTAGAAAGTGCATACTTCCTACATAAATTCTTTCCATGTACTGTTCGAAGGCGAAACCTGGTTGATCCGGGATCAGCAGTGACACTGATTTAAAGTTGTCTAGGAATTCCGTGCTGCGGGAGGCATCCATCAGCCCTGACAAGGTCCATGAAGAGTCGCAGAGTATTGATCGAACCTTGTGTTCGATAAGGGTTACAAAATGAGCCTAGAGTAGAAGGATTAGGGTCAATGAATTGAATGCACAATGGAATATATTTGTCTGAATTCCTTTGAGCTCTAGAGAGAGTGGTCCAACGATAGAAACAGCCACATCTCCCGATGTTGAGAATGTTCGAGAAGGCACAAAAATTTGGCATTCTCTCCGTTTGCTGTTTAAAGGCGAAATCTGGTTTAGTTTGTTCACGTTGAGTAACAGGGCTTGCAACGGCGAAGGTGAAAGCGAGAATAGTGACGGCACACATCGAAAGAACTTTAGAAACAGCCATGATCGGTGACTCAGTTCGACCTCAGGCGGTGTGGATGTTGCTACTTTGGGGTTTGTAAAGGGTCTGAGATGAGATTTAGCGGCAGTTAAATAGAAACGTCGTAGTGCTTCCTAAGGACCGACTTGGGTGCAAGGATATCCATTGGTACGACGGTACATGCATAACTTGCCCATAATGCATTACGCCCAAACCATTCATGATAGAGATTGTTGTCATATTTTGCGAATTCTGTTATTCAGGATTCACAGCATGTCTTCTGCGCCTAGTTAAGAACGGCCCTCATTTGCAGAAGACATGCTGTGAATGGTACCGGCACCACGGAGGCAGCAGGCATGTGCAATCAATGCATAAGGCCCAGATCATCTCAAAACGATTATAACATCTTAGGAAGGCGCTTCTAGCATTGGTTCAAGAGATATGCTTCACATCCAGTAGCATACAATTGGAAAGGCTAGAAGGCCTTCTATCCTTACACAGCGCATGGTTTCGTTCTCAGTTGGTTCCAGGAAGGTATCTTCGATTAGCCAACAAGGATAGAAGGCTATCCTTACCTTCCCAGAGGAACAAACCGCCGGTTTGTCAAACCAACGGAACCTTTATTTAACTGGTTGTCAGGGCGACAGAATGCAGCGCAATTGGTCAAAGCACAATATCGTCGATGCTATTCATAAAAATCGTCTGATTAATCTTTTTCAACTATAGATGTAAAGTTATCTACTGCAACCTGCTAGTTCACATTGGCGAGTAACACCACTTTCTGCTCACCACTTTCTGCTCACCAATGGTAAATAACACCACCTTCTGCTCACCACTGGTGAACAGAAAGTGGAGTTATTTGGTGAGTCAACCGTATCTACCCTTGGTACTACGGATTACATGCGTATCATAAGTTTCGTGTATAATTCGCACAGTACGGACATGCCACCGCGCTCCAACTGTTCAAATTGCAAACAAGGATCAATGTCGTTAAAACGTTCCAACTTAGAACTTTCAAGGCACTTTTTGAGGGTCTGAACTTGCAAGATGCTAAGCGGTTTGCCTTCGCGTAAACGTATTATACGTTGCCCTTAGCTTTTCGAGCACAAAACTATGAGAGAGTTACATACTTCTTCTTCTTTATTATGAGCGTGATACGCTTATTACTCGTATCGCGTGGGGTTTTGCCAAGGAACCCCAGCACCTGTAATGCTTGCCCTATCAACGCAGCGAAGTTACATACAACGCTACGCCTTTAGAAGCAACGACAATATCACGTTCATGTACGGTACATTTGCTTTAGCTTTAGACATTTCCTGAGACAATGCTGTTTTGCAGAGTACGTTAGTGCGTCATTCATCCATGCCCCATTGTTCTGACCCCGCGTGGTTAGGAATCACTGCAACAAAATTATCGAATTGCTTGCATCAACACAATTCGTTTTCGAGAAAACTTTCTCTTCTTCAACCCTTGTGTCAATAGTTTAGGACGGTGACAACGAAAGTGGAAATGGCCTTCATCAAATTCTATCACCTATACAATTTAACCTTATTCAGGTGTAAAAGTTTGTGAGAAGATGTAAAGGTGAGTTTGTCATCTTTTTGACGAGTTGAAAAACCAGAAACTGCCGCAGTTCATAGACGCTCGAGAGTTGTGGTACGAGCTTAAAGTTTGGCTATCACAGGAAGAAGTCTTGCAGAATGACAATCGGTAATGTGGTTTCCATCTTGCGAGCTTCCTTAAAAGGTCCTTACCTTACACTTCTGAGCCAACTAACTCACACCAACATCATGTTAGTCCTTGGCTTTTGCGAGAGCTGACGTGTAGTGCTTCACCAACGAGTTGTAGCCGTGTGTCGCGAAGGTGGAGTCGTCCTGAAGCCGGACGCGTCATGCGCTCATTTCTGCAGATATCATCGGAAGCCAATAGGCGTCCTTTGGCACTTGTTGGCAGGGGGAGCGACACAGACTTGGACAGTCACAGGAGTGAAAAGCATGAAACGAAATATACGCCAATACAATACGTTTTTGCAAAAAAGACATGAGTTTATACAGAGTGGTGGAATTCCATGGAAGGTGGATCTATGTACAGCGCGGAGAAAGTTTGATGGGAGTGTGGAAGAATCTTGCAGTCATGATATTGCCCAAGGTACCAGCAAGCAGCTTTGCATTCGGCGAACTGCTTTCGTTACCACGATAGAGACCAAGGAGCAAAGCTTTCTTCCGTTCAAAACTTCAGCTCTATATAGAACAGTTAGCACTTTTCGCAGCTTGAAGTAGCTTACCGGCGGAGATGGTGAAGCGGAACGACCAGTTCCGAGTTCATTGTACACAGCTGAATATACAAATGGTGCAGTACCCAACGATGAATAAAGAAGACCTGTGCAAGTGTAATTTGCATCTTTCGCACATTACCAGACGGACTGCAGGGGACTGAATCCTCTTGAAAGTATAGCACTTATTCGATGTGGCCAACTCGTTTGACATGCATACACCGCTCGAATTGGAGCCATTAAAGCAGTCGCAGCGACTGGTTGAACGGCTGCAGTATAGGTACTTACCTGGATTCCGTTCACCACTATGTCACCGTGAAGAGTTTGTGGATTGTACAGTCCACGACTTCGAACGCGCGATATGTTCAACGCAAGGATTCTTCGATTCGCTTGGGCTTGCAGTACGTCTCCAGATCGCACTTGTCTTGCCGGTAGTAATTTGTTGTTGATGTACATAAAATGATCTGGCGAGACTTGCAATGTCTGTCCGTGTGATCCTTCAATGCTCACGAAACTTGAAACGGCATCAGGGTCCTGATGGGAGAACATGAATATTTCGGAGAAGACCGGCGCACCCAGCTCATTTGTCGTTACTTTGACTCGGTCTCCAATTCGCAGCTTGTCCATACGCTCAGTTGAGCCATCGGCCAGTGTGGCAGTCGCTTCGGCAGGGAAACAAGCCCTTTCTCCCGACGAAGAAGACTCTGACTCCTCCGCGGCGGCACCGAACGTGGAAGGTTCGCGAGTGGGCTCTTTCGACTCTGATTCGGAACTGGAACTGGAACTGGAACTGGAATCAGAATCGGGGTCTTCTATGGCAACAGGTGATGCACCGGGCGACTCACGGGGTGATTCCTCCGCTGGACCTGCTGATTGTGTACCTTGGCCCGACGATGTTTGATCTTCGGTCGTATTTGGGGTTTCCGGAACAATTGCTACTGGGGCACTGGTTCCAACGGGGGATGGTTCGGCGCGAATTTCGTCTTGCACATCAGACGTATCAATAATGACTGGCAATGGGGTCTCTCGCACGTCATCCAGAAATGTGGTGAACTCATCGTCCGAATCTCCTCCCTCAATGATCTGTTCGTGTCGTGGGATTTGCACAATGCTGAACGCGCCGTCCGGAGCGCCTCTACCGAAGTCGCCGCTTATGGGGAAGAGCCAGTTCCCGAATTCGCCAATTCCTACAGGACCGTTTATGAGCGCGCTCTTCAAGTAACGGATGAATTTGGCTTGACGCGGATACATGCGACTGAACTCCAATACTGCGATCGCATTGAGATGAGGCATCGAGATGTACATGATGTTCTCATTGGTGGAATCGAACAGAATTCCGAGCGCACCGACGAAGGTTTTGACGCGTCCCATGACGTTCACTTTGCGCATTTCCGGAATGACGGTGCTTCTCTTTAGGATCATAGTGAAAATTTCTCCAGTAGCTGAGTTGAGAACATAGCCGGTTTCATTGAACTTTTGAGTCCATTCAACGCCATAGGCGTTGACCTTGCCAGGCACCTGCGTGTAGGCGTCGCCTTCGTACGAGAGACGTTTGCCCTGAAAGGTGGAGTCCGTAAGAGGTGGAGGATGGCCGCGCAACGGACCCTCATCAGCCAGCGGAAGATAATGAAATCTGGCGTTATTGGAGTCGACGACGAGAAGCTGGTACCGCGTTTGAATGCAGCCGGTGAGGAAGGACGTACCGCCCTTCTCTCGAATGGTGGTGAGCTGATACTTTCGAAGCAGTTCGCCACGGCGATTGAAGGCAAACACGGCGCCTGTGTGACGCCCAGTGGCATACAAGGTGCCAGGGCCCCTGGAATCCAGGCACAAGCCTCCGAATGGCTGATCATCGCCTCCGGGGTTGAGCATGGTTACCGCACCTGACCTGACGTCGACGAGCATGATTTGCCCCGATACAGAAGCGACGTACATGGTGGTATCAAAGCCAGCAACGATACCAACGGGCCGATTCAGCAGTTGGTCTGTCTCAGTGTCCTTCAACATAATCTCGATGGGGAAGGTTGTACGAAAAGGATCTGCTGAAAGCTGCGCATGACTGGTGCGGAAGCATAGCGTGAAAAGGGTGACGAAGACAAGAGATAAGAGGCTCATGCTGGGGGAGCAAAGGGGGTGGAGGGGAGCTGGCGAGCCGACGGGCACGGCGACGGCAGCGCTGGGACGAGATGCGAATTGAGTGTTGGGTGCTTTTTGTGGACGCGTCGGGAACACGGACAAAGCGTTGTTGAATGGGGGAGCACCAGGCGTCTGGCGGCGCGTCAACGGGGGTGGGGGGTCGGGGACGAATGAATGAATGGCGGGGTATGGCGGAACAGCAAGGGCGCGTCTCGCGGCGGCGAGGGGGCTTGTGCGCGCGCAGACTGTTTGGCGCGCAGCTGAGGCGAGACTGACAGACGATCACACAAGTGCCGGTCGAAGCGTTAACGGTGCGACGATACAAGCAGTTCGGGAGCGCGGCCGCGCGACGAGCGGGAGACGGCACAGCAACGAGCGTGGCGGGGCGGGCGCGGGAAAGCGCGCTCATTGATCAAGTACGCTGTCCATGAACGGCGGCGCGCGCGCAGCATTGCGCGACGGCGCGAAGAGCGGCCACGTGACGCGAAGTGAGCCAACTGCTTGCCGTTTCAGGTGTGCCGTTTTGGAGCGCACGGCGCGCGCGTGCGTCACGCGCGCGCGCGGCGTGTCTTTTCCGCGCGCGCCGCGCGCGTCTATTGGCCCGCGCATGTAAGCGCCGGCGGCGTGGCGGCTGCGGCGCTCCGCCTGCGCGGCCCAATCGCGGGCGGCGGTCGCGCTCTGAAGAGACGCGGGGGGCGGTGCGGCGGGGGGGAGGCGCGCTCGGCCACGACTGCCACTCGTTTTGCGCGGCGCGCAGCCCCCCCGCGGGGGGGACTTTTTTTTTTTTTTTGTGCGCAGCAATGAGGGCGCGTTTCCACTTGGTGTCATTCCACGTACGGGCGTTGGGCACAGCGCGCGTGGTCGTTGGTCGCGGTTGGATGGGAAAACGCGTCGCGAGGCCAACATAGGCTCCAACTGTGATCATGGTTGCGTGTGACGACGGCGCTCTCTCCGCTTGTTTTCTTTCCCAGCGCAAAGGTTATATAGGAAACAGCGATCACGTAACATTTAACGCGCGGGCACGCAGTCGCACGAGGTTGTGGCCGCGGCACTGGCGCCGTTGTCCCACGGGCGCGCTCGTTTGCTCGTAAGCGCGCGGTGGTTGGGCGCACTTGACACGTCACACGCTCGTACTGTGACCGCCGTCACTTGCTCTCAAATTTGCTTTTTCAGCCGTGGATATATATTTTGCTGCGAGCAGCGATAAAAGTTGACATCAATTTGCGCCGCCTTGAATGGTTAATAATCGACGGCTGCGGTGTAATGGCCGTAGCCGTCGTCGCAAAACGCGGCCACGCACGCGTTTCGCGGCGCCAAAACTGGGCTGGCCTGGGAGGGAAGCAGTCTGACGTCACACCCAAAGCGAGCAAGCAGCGAGTAGCCTTGTACTTGCTTCGTCTATAATGCGTATGTGACGCTTGTTATAAACAAAAAAGGCGAAATGCATTCCCTGACGCAGTTTGGACTCGCCGCGCCGCACGCCGCCACGTTGCAGCCAAACGCGCGCCCTTTCGCATGGCCTGCCGCCGCGCGCACGCCGTTTGGATGGCGCTCGTTTTTCGCACGCCCACAGCCGCCAATCGCTCACGCCGCCGCCATTCCGCCGCTCCGCCGCTCCGCCGCTCCGCCCGTCGCTGTAAACATTGCCGCGCACATGCAAGCGTAGATAACTTAGATCGGCCTCAACCGCAACGCGTTGACCCTCTCAACTGCGCACAACGTGCCGAGCGCTGCTATCATCATGGTATGATACCACTCTGTCGCCTCCCCCCCGCTGCCGTCCGTGTCACGCGTGCCGATACTCATGGTGCGGGTGAGCGCTGTACTTGTGTCGCGCGAGCTCGCCAATGATCATGTCCAGCGCCAGTCCGTCCTCCTTGTACCAAAACAGCCGCCAAATCCGTTCCATTGTTTGCAATCTCCCCAAGATCTCCTGCCCTGAAATCGACCTCAGCACCGCGTTGATGCCGAACACCTCGCGCGGTCGCATCCAAACCAACACCTTGTCGTACGGGATCACATCCTCAAACGCAAGCTCTTGACGCTCGGACAGCACCACCGGAACGCAGCCGAGAAGAATTCCGTAGTACGGTCGTGGACTCCACGGGTGCCATCCTTCGGGAGCCATGCAGAACATGGAGCTCCTCATGTCATTCAGATACTCCTCGGATCTTGTTCCCGTGATCCGGAACCCCGGTGTGCGGTACATTTCATTCACCAAGTACTGCCGAACGCCGCCGGAATAGTTTTGCCCGCGGTGATCTGAGATGGATGAAGAGAACGACTGACCGCCAAACTGTGCCAGAAACGATCGTTTCGCGAGCGTGTACGCCTCTCGTGGCACGCCGTCTTTGAAGATTGGCGTAATGTAGTGCGACAGATCAGGGGGAATCACAATGTCCTTCCGAGGTACATACTCTTCCGAAAACATGTCGCCGTTGTGGGTCAAGAAGATCCCATTGCGCCAATTTCTCCAGTTCTCTCCCGCCAGTCTTGCCCCGAACCCCTGCGTAAATGTGTACACATGGTCGCGACCTTGCGATCGATTAAAGTACGGGTACTTGTGCATCACATGATCCATGGCTTCGTCGAAGAACATTCCGGTTTTGGTAAGGTTGTTGGGGTGATTGTTGATGAGAAAGCACGTCACATATATTGGTACATAGAACAAGTCCGCCGCGTTGGCGTCTGTTGTCCTTGCTTTGCTCTTCAGCAAACCTTTGTGAACCGTCACCTCAGCGCTGTAAAAGTTTTGGTCACAATACGGATCGCGAATCGGAGCTGGTTTCTGATGACTTTTGGCAACCTGCAACGTATTGTACTTTGGAGGAAGGTTGTAGACGTATATGCGCACTTCCTGACTTGCCTGCAGTGCGTTCTTGACAACATTTGCAACATGTTCATCGTCTGGAGGCAATGAATTCGAGCCCGTATTCGCGGTCCACGTTTGTGAGCTGAACATTGTTGAACGCCACCACGAAGTAATTCTCCAGAGTACAAGCGTGGCAGCTGCCGAGTGTAGCAGCAGTGCCATCTTTGAGATCTCACGACCGAGACGCATGTGAGAAGTACCCATATCGGACGTTGGTCTACAATCTTTGAATCTTCAGATTAACGTGAAATGTCCGGGGCAGCGAAGGCGGCTCAATCGACCTTGTGTTCGACCTGCGCGATGTGTGTAACTACCGACGTCTATATGCGCCGTATTGCATCGATAGGTTTTGATGCCTAGCGAGTTGTATTATAATTGGCTTCTCGTTGCCCTCAATTGACTCACAACAGCTGATTTCAAACTCAGAACGGCCGTCGGCTTTCAGAAGGGTTTTTGACGTGCGTTTGTATTTCCGTTTGGTGAGTGTTCTCGTGTCACCGGAGAGAGATATGTTCATGAAGATGGAGTTGCCAGGATGAATCGACACGAAGCAAAGAGTTCCCTTAGCGGACAAAGAGCGCGGAAACAAAAGCGATGTTTGAATAAAGATTATGATTTTGGTAATGGGTGCGGTGGCGACAAGGGCATGCATGTAGTCGGACTGATTGTCACCGACCGGAGGGTGATGATTACTGGGGATTCAACACACACAAAATAATGATAGCTAAATTGCAAGTCTCTGCTATACAATGGGCACCAAGAAAGAAGAGATGGGACGAGACTCTTTCCGGGCCCTATTCCCGCAAAATCCAATGAGGCGAAACCCGCTCTTGGAGATGGGTCCAGAGTAGAATACCTCTCCCGACCGGGCACGCCTCACAAAAGCAGTGAATTCAGAATCTTAGGTTCAACTGGGAATAGCACATATGGATGCGTAGGATTATGAGATCCGAGCACGCAGAAGGGAAAGGAACCACATGAATGACGCACCCTGCATTTATATCGCATAAACGTGTTCAAACATCGACGAATGATAAGTGCAGAAGAGAGGAAGGGCAAGAACAAGACTTCCACCCGACGAGAACTCATTTCCAAGAAAAGGGAGGTATCCTTATAACCCGGCTTTCCTCACACAGAGTTAAGAAACAGCCTCGTGTTCAACTCTTCTTTCGCTAATGCAGATGGTGGGTCTCGCTCCATATACAGAGCGGTTGAAACAAAGACGACAATTGATGCTAAATGTTTGGGATAATGTCGTGAGAGGAAGAAAGCGGACGCGTAGTAGAAAAAGGTCGAACATTATTGCTCTAATAGGCGTCATTGTGCTCATCACCTTGGCCATATTGAGCTTGCTGAGTCAACCAAATGTGCATATCAAATGTGACACTGCTCAAGCTGCTGAGTCGAGGATCGTCTTCATGTCAGAAACTGTGCCTGAGCAAGTGAATCGTTCTCTGCCAGTGTTCCGAATAATTGTCTTGACGCAATCAAGACCTGAAAGTTTGCAACGGCTTCTCTCGTCACTCCGCGACGCAAAATACGACGCATACCAAGCAGATTTAGACATCTGGGTCGACAGGCTTGACAGTAAGGACGTAGATGCCTGGCACTTTGACGGCACTTTCGGGTATCAAAGGACCGTGGATGAGTCCGTCATCCATGTGGGTAAGAAGTTTGACTGGCCACACGGCAATAAGCGTGTGCACGTATGGCAGCGTCAGGTAGGCATCTGGGGACAATGGATCGATACCTGGAGACCTTCTGGAGTTGATGACGATGAGTTTGCAGTTCTACTGGAAGATGACCTGCAAGTATCGCCTTTGTACTTCCGATGGCTTGTCACAGCAAGACACGCGTACGACTCACGAAATGACGTGTTCGGGTACACCCTTCAGCGTGGAACTTTGCGTGCAAATCAAACCGGATTTGGGCGACGGCCACTGCGAGTGAGCGAGGAAGAAGAAGCATACCTTTACCTGCTGTTAGGTTCGTGGGGTTATGCGCCAAAAGCTGGAAGCTGGGCGGCTTTCCGAGAATGGTTCCATGAGAAGAGCTGTGATGAGAGCTTCAAACCATACGTGCATGGGCTGATTCCAACCAAGTGGTACATGAAGCAAGAGCGACGACGGACGATGTGGACGATGTGGCATATTTGCTACGCACACCTACAAAAACTCTACACCGTGTATGCAAATCTACCCGAAGACAGAACGCTTGCGGCCAACTGGCGTGAACCAGGGCTTCATTTTCGCGGGAAGGACAAAAGTGAAGGTCGCAAACGTGCAAGCGCGGTTACAAGGCAGAAAGACTTTGCGCTATTGGGCGACGAGGAGGATGGGAAGCTTAACGACGCCTTCAGATTTAGATTTCCTCAACCGCCGGTGTTGCTCCGCTGGAACGGAACATATGACCCTCGCAAAACAAGCTCGGATGAAAGAATGTCGTGACGAGACTAGAATCAAAGTCTGTATATAAGGTGTGTGGAGCTGTTGCCAGGTATACACATAGTGCATTTCTACAATCTGATGAGGATTTGATACTGGGATTTGGTGTATCCGTCGATCACATACCTTTGGTACCGATGGTGCACACAAGAGAGTTTTCTTGTGTGTACCAAAGGTATCTAATCGATTGATTCCAAGATTCAAAGGTCGAGGACACATACTTTCGTGTGTGATATGTATACCCGCAAGATCATGGCGTGATCGTGCGGGTCTAATTTCTCCGAACAGATGCAGTTTCTCATGAAGTTGGGTGTAAGCAGATGTAGATACATAAAGGCGAATCAACGAACATGCAATCTCTTCCCATCGGTTCGAAAGAAATCCATGCAAGCTAAAAGTGTTCGTTTACAACAACGCCACCCATCGTACCGTATAGCGACGGTAGGCTCTGCTCAAAACTTCTGTGGGATTGAACGAATGAATGAAAGGCATACGTTGAGTGCGATGATCTCTGTAACAATCTCCATCAGCACAACACGATCTTCTTGTGCTGTAACAGCACATTTCGGTGGAGAACCACTTGGTTCATCTACGAGGCATTGGTTCCGTCGATACTACGCTTTCCTTGTCAACATTCCTGACTTCGGTACGAGGGTAATCCAAGGTAGCGAAGTGTCAAAACCCGAAGGTTAAATGCGCAGACGCAAGAACGGCAGTCGATCACAATTTTTGAGATACCTGGGCTTTGGTACCGTCGGTATCACGGCCCGTGGTAGGCTACCGTTGGTGCATTTACTTTTAGCCTGAACAGGACACTCAATATATCGGATACCGCCCGTGGCCACGGTGGTTATCTGCGTGTTTTGTTCATGCGAAAGGGTCTTTCTGCAAGCACAGGAAGTTCCTCTTTCCTACTTTTCGCCTTGATCAGGTCTTTCTCACTCCTTTCCAGCGCAATGTAGTTCACCTGCCATTACTTCCTGGTTTTCCGTTGCATGTCAAATGCAGGTTTGAGTCTTCGAACCGAATCAAACATTCTTTCTCGCTTCGACCGTGCACATCAATTATGCTCCGTGAAACTATTTTCGCAGCGCAGAGCTGAATAACATGGTTCTAGGCAGTGAGCGACGTTCCTACAATTGGTTTGGAAGCACGAAAGAAAAACTGGTGTCGGTTTTCGTATGATCAGTGCCGTCGCTTGATTTCGTACAACATCAATCACGCACTTCTCTCTTGGTCACTCCTCAAGAAATGCACTTCGGTACTCCATTCATTGCCTGGAGTCATACTACAGGTACCGACACGCAACGAATTGTTCAAACCTGCCTTTCACCTGTTCATTTTGTACGCGTTTTTGCGCAGGTGAAACGTGAGCCGAGTTTGCTGGTAGAATGCAAACCAGAATACAACGTCACTGTCGGGTATGGGTTCGGATACGAGTTGATGTTCGTGTATAAGAGCTGGAGGTAATCCTGAGATTCCTTCTCCCTCCTTCATTCGCTCAGATCACTGGTTCATCCATAGCAAAGAGTGGAACATATTAACTTGAGGCTGTACCAGGTTTTTCTGGGGCAGTTCAGGGAGTTCCTGGTTACAACTGGTCATCTCTGGCGTCATTTGGTTTGCTTCTAAGCATCGTAGTGGGTCTTTTTCTTTGCGCAAACATTAGAGGTCCTGTCTATTTGCAGGCTTGTGTGTGGGCGTTTCTACAGGCACTGGTAAGCAATATTGAAAGAGCTGAAAACGATGACCGATGATATAGGGCCGAATTCGGGGAGTGTACAGAAGAATGATAATGTTGTTGTAGAGCTTAGCAAGACAGAGGATAGTCCATCCGTAGTGACGGCTAATACATATTCCGACAAGGCAGGACTTCAGAAAGAAGACCCGATCTCTGCGGAGGAGTTCGGCGACAATGAGCGATCGTTTCCTGCGACCACTGACGAGATCGAGCCGAATCCAGCTACACCTCAGAATCCGCCCCATGTCATTGTTGATCTTTCTGAAGGAAAAGCAGGCACGGAGAAGAGTGCGCCTCAGCGTTTGATAATTGAAGATATTGAGGAAGATGTGCGACGACGCCAGAAGAGGAACTCTGCTCCGTTTCAGGTGTGTGGCACATACTTTGGAGTAGATGATGGAAACTACCAGGGGTATAAGCTTGTCTCCCCAAGAGATTTGGAGTCAGGCAACGCTTTTTCCACGCGTTCAACGAAGTTCAATGTTGACAAGATTGATCCGGATATGCTGCGTGACAGCCCGAAGTCTTCCAAGACGTTGATGATCTTTATTTCTGTTTTGACTCTGGCTTTCGTCACTTCACTTATATGGCAAGTTCTGATCGGCAAGTGCCTAGTAACGGAGCTTTGCGAAGCAAATGACAGAAGTGCTGATCTCAGCGCTGCCTATCTGTTCAAGACATTTGACTTCCGGGTCCCCACTTCTTTTGTATGGACAAACCTTGTAGGTGGTACGTTGGGGATGTTGTTAGCATCCATTCTAGCCTTCGCCGTCTTAAGAAGGACAGTTGGATCGGCGAAAATGGTTCAAGCGTCAACGATGGTTCGGAAAGGCTCAATTCTCTTCCTTGGTCAGCAATCAATCGCTTTCTTGATTCCGTTTATACTGTTCTTCATTCTTTTTGGTCTGAAGTTGAACTGGGAAACCGCTGGATCTTTTGGCATTGGTGCCTTGCTGGGTATCACAACGGATTTCATCGCGAGAGGCATAGGATCTCGAGGCAGCGTTCGAGCTGCAGCTGCGTCGCACTCGGGATTTGACCGAGCGATTCGACTAGCATTCCGTGTTGCTGTCATCGTAAGCTTGTCCATTCTTGGCCTCAGTTTGTTTGGTATCTCAATCGTCTACCTGATCTTCAGTGATGTGCGGGCGCTAGGGGGTTTTGCAGCAGGTGCAGCGACGAGTGCACTGTTTCTGCGACTGTCTGGGTGTCTTTTCGTAGCTTCACTTCATACCCTTGAACCACATGCTAGGTTGGAGCAAAACAGATCTGGTCAGAAAACTATCGCATACTTGCTTGCCTCATGTGTAGAACGTTCTAGTGTTATGGGACCGGACTGGTTTGAGTCAAATGTGTCATCTATCTTGGCTACGGCTATCCTAGCCTCCAGCCTACCCTTCTTTTCTCGTGATTCCTTTGCGATATGTGTATACAACCACCTCGGCATTGATCAAGAATGTGGACCGTTTGGAAATTCTAGATCTCTTTCCCATGCTGTGTACATCTGCAGAAATGAGAATCTATACTTGAGCTACCCAAACCTAACTACGTGGTCTTCTATTTCTGCTTTTATTGCAGTTCCATTCCTACTCGCGGTCGTTGGCTTATTGACCTCTATTGTGTGCGCGGTGCTCATGAAAGTGGGAGGCTTAAGCTCGGAATCTCGTTCAAATCGAATCTTGGGCCTAAGGAAGAGGCTCATCATGAACGGGCTGCTTGGGAGCGGGATTCTTGCAGTGTGCTGTGCGGCTATCTGCTTTGGTCTGTTTGGTCCATCCTCCTCATTTTATTCTCAGAGAGGCTTTGGCAGTAAAAGGAAACTGCAACGAATGGAATTGGATGGAAGCCAAAACGCATGTTTGACTCGATCTCTGAATGTGAGAAGCCTGGATTCCCCGCTTCCTATTCCAAGTGGAGGGAGAATGATAGCGGACAATTATCGGCCAGTGGCTGCTTCTGGTAGAAGTCTGGGGTCAGTGTCTTCAACTTCTTGGAAGCTGTTTCTGTGCTGCCTTATTGGACTTTTTCTTGCCATTGTCTTAAGTGGCTTCTGTGGATTATTCTTCGTATCTGATTCATTCAAGCCTTCTGCCGCTGTTCAGAAAGCGGCACTCTCGGGAACTTGGGCACTTGTCGTTCAGTCCCTTACAAACGGAGTATTATGTAGTGTTGGGGGAGGGACTCTAGTCGTCGCGGCAATCTTGGCTTCGTTCGCTCTCTATGATGCTTTTGGGGTCGGCGTTATGACAATTGCCTATATGAGCATGGGTGGGGTTTTTTGTACCGCTCTTTCACTGGGAGCCGTTGGACATTGTGCACAGGGTGTGTCATGTGTCACATCCGAAGATCGTCCAGGGGAAAATGATGGCGTCATCGAAGGAGTTGATATGGAGACCACGGCCACCGGAGCAAGCTTTCTTCAAGGCGCATCCGTGCTCACTGGCTTCATACTGGTTCTAGCTACGCTGCAGCAAGCTGGTCTTCAACTTTCTCCGAGGGACCTTGTGGGAGGACCAGAACAGCCGCCAAGGAAACTCATCTCTAGCTCTGGGATCGTAGTATTCGACGTTCTTGTGATTTGTGGGTTCGTTGTTGGAAGCGTTCTTCCATTGGTTGTGGCAGGTACATTGGGTGCCGTGGCCAGAAAACGCTCTATTCTGAAACTAGGAGAGGCGGAAAAGGATTCTATCCGTCGAATAGGGTTCATTTCGTTACGAGAAAGCATGCTGCCTTTCTATATTGCCCTTCTATCTCCCTTCGTGGTCGGGTTTGGGCTTGGAAGTCGGGCTCTTGTTTCAATGGCGGTGTCGTCGGTTTTTGCAAGTTTTGTTGTCGGGAGTTTGTCGAGGACTCTAGGAGCTAGCATTCAGAAAGGGTACGCTACACTTGGAACTAAGCCAATTCGGTCTGCGAGAAGAGCAAGGTCTTTCGCATTGACATGCGAAATGGTGGAACCCGCGATGCGATCCGTGAGCAAAATGTTGTCGGCATTGTCGCTCGTTATCGTATCTCTGATGCGCCCAGACAGCAGATATGGATGGATAGGAGGTATTCTCCTGGGCATTCTAATCCTGGTTGTCTTGGCGTACATTATGTGGTGGCGCTGGGCACGCAAAGGTCATGGCAGTCAAAGCAGAATCCCTCTTCATGAGCCTCGACCGGTCAGTCCTTACTATGTGGAATCACCAAAGTTTGATCCCTTTAAGGTCGCTCCTGGCAGTCAGATGTCAGACGCTCTTCATGCTTTCGGACAACCGAAACTGCCTGTAAGCCCTCACGTGTTGCCAGGGCTCTCACGTCGAACACAGGCTGAGTTCACGACAACTGCGTTGGAACCGTTAAGTTCTCCTCGAGTTGGTAATCCCGCTGTAATATCAACTACAGTTCTGCGTGATGACACGGGCAGAACACCGAGAGCGATTTGAACGAGAGGTATTCTGCGCATTCCTTTGCTTGTTCATCTGTCTCTTTTTTGTACCGACGGTCCGAAAGGTGATGCTTGAAATGGTGGTCTGCAGAGTCTGCAGTGCAGACATCAATGATGATAGTTTCTGGTTCAAACTGGTTAAGAGCACAATCTCTGATTCCAATCTAGTGTTTTGTTCACGTCTCGATAAAATCGGCTTATCAAGTCCGTTTACTAACGAGAGCGGCCATTTCATTTTGTTTCTGCATCCAACCTAGCAGAGGATAGTAACTATATTGCGATACAAAATACTCTGAAGCAACGGACTCTGAAGGGCAGGTGGTTTGTAGAGTGCGGTGAATCTGGTTAAAAGGGGCAGATTAATGCTCCATCCGTCCTTCTTGAGGACATTACTTGTGTTTACTCATGACAGAGAGAAAAAGTACTCCGTCAAAGGTTTTGGGGTGCATTTTTCTATTGTCTAGGAGATGGGTTTTTGCAGGCAGCTCTCGGATTTCTGCGAAGTATGCTAACGAACAAAAATCTTTCTCTCTTTATGAGTATCCTAGCCTCATTCCGGCGTCGTATACCCATACCCATATGATGTTCCTCGTCAAAGTGACTCTCACTAGGAAGGCCATTACTTTCTTAGACAACACTTTTGGTTGGCACAAACAAAAAGAAGAAAAGACAAAGATGAAGTGGTCTCGTCGCAGACTTCCTGAAGTACAAACACATCGACTGGTATCATATTGACAACAGAGTGTAGCTTCTTTCATCAAACAGACGAGCGGTCTTTCCAATCTAAAGGACATTACGGAGGTCTCCAACACCGTCCGTCAAACAACAGGAGCATCGATTTGAAACTTAACAAAACTTGTCTGGAGATCGAGATGATCCAAGAGTGAAACACCCCCAAAAGGATCCGATACCCGTCTTTGACTGAACGAGGAACCGATGCTGAACTCACCGTGAAAAGCTTGTGCTTCGTACAGGAATACTTTGATGAAAGTTACGAATCCAAAAAACCTGGCGGACCACGTAACAGAGAAATGGTCTGGGAAGTCAAAAACGAGCTGTGACCGTCCCGATAAGGTTAATCTCCGTTCATTGCAAAGTATTGGCAACTAATCTTTCGTTCAAACGATCAAACAACAAATCATAACGATGAACCACATGTCAAAGATATTAGCTCAAACCAAATTCGAGAAACCAAGCGACAAGATGGCAACTATTTGCTCCAAATTACTTGCAGGAGGTACTAGGGTAAGTTGATACGTAAATTGCTTACTCTATATACTCTATATTCCGTGCTGCACGACTTTCGTCCTGCATTTGATTTCGTGATTGGCTTCAGCTCCATTGAGGCAAGAAGTAAGCCTTCAGGACTCTTCGTCGACGTGGTCATCGCGCATGATGCTTCTCCCTTGCGCCGTGGTACCTTTCTAGGGAATCTCTGCTACACGTTGCTTGCTTCTGATTTGTCCTCGTTGTCAAACTGTTTCACTGGTGAGAAACACGGATGTACATACATCTCCGAGGCAACTTCATCCGATGAACTTGCATTCGTCGCCGAAGAGTCCTTCTTTGATACGTCGCGCACAGTCGATGCCGTGAGAGGAGACGACGCTAGATCCTCCAGTGCACCGTGCTCCAAGATTGGTAAGACTCTCCTCGTGTACACGACCACAATGACGATAGTCACCGCTGCGACAACAAATTCCAGAGTGGCCAAAGTCGCCTGGCCCATGAGACTCATAAAGCCACCCATGGTGAATTGTTTGATAACAAGTCCTATTGTGATTCCCTGCAGCGCAATGTGATGCAGGGCAGCAAAACCCTCCCACGGTTTGGTAAAGGTGTAAACGAGATTGTACTTGATCACGATGTAGCTAACCGCAAAGAACAACGCACATATCATGATCATCACAGGAGCTAGCGTTGAATAGACTATCGCTAGCACAACGAAAATCGTGCCATAGGCATAAGTGAGAAAATGATCAGCCAGTGAGCCTCCCGCATTCACAATTTCGCGATCTCTATTCGTCCAAGCACGTTTCATGCCGAGCCATCTTCGGATCAAACGAGGGATTTGCAAAACCTCTAGAGGAGTTTGCACCAACGTTGCCAATAGGATGACATTCATCATGAATGTCCCCTGTTGAGGGATAGAAGTACCGAGAATACGTACAATACTAGACGGGTTTCGAAGGATCCGGTCGGAGTATTCTAATAGTGAACCTGACAGCACAATGTAGATTAGATGAGAAAAGAACAGAAACGCTATCATGTTCTGTAACACTTGCTTTTCAATTTCGACTTGTGACGGAATGCGTTGAATCATAACTATCCAACGGATGATCTTCGGAATGACGATCATAACTAATTCCAGCACCAGAGCTGGCAAAAGTCCTTGAAGGAAACCGGAAAACTCCGGAGTTAGTTTGTTCACAAAACCCAACCAGGCAAACGCAGGAGTTTTGCTGAGAGATTCAATGTTGGCCAGAGTCTGAATCAAGGCGGTGGGAATAACCCAAAAGATGATAAGCGTCGTAGTGAGCAGGATTGCCGCAAGTTTGCGCACCAGCACAGTACGAATTGAAATGCCGAACGCATCCCAGTTCATGGCATGGATATCCGGGACGGGAGACAAAAACCACTTGATCGGGGACGAAGAGAAACAAACCTGAGCGGCCATTGAGGTTTCATTCTTTCTCCGAAACGTTATGATGGCCGCCCGCGTGGAACTATTAGCGTCAAATACCTCTGTGTGGTGACGCTCATCCTCAATTTTCTCCAACAGCTTTCGTTCCTTATTCGACCAATATCGCAAAGATTCTTCAGGCTCGTGCAGCGTCCTCCTCTGAATAGCGCGAGCTGAGTGGTTCAGCAATTTGGTTAGTGAGTCAAAACGAAGTAAGCCTGTATCGCTTGTGATTTGTGCCAGGGGCTGGTTCAAGTTTGGAACGGGGTATTCTGGTGTGCTTGACTGCGGTGCTGCGGAACCATTAGACACAGACGAGTTTGTCGAAGCTCTCCCTGACGTAAAACGCGAAGGATCCGGAAGTTTGGCGGCCAAGGCAGCCGGGATGTACTTGTCAAGCACGGAGGGGGTAGAATTAGCAGCCGCAGCACGTTGAAGAATGGCATTGCATCTCTGTCGATTTCTGACAGCGGTCCAGTACTCTCGGCGATACTTTGTGAGTTTCGAGCACAAGGGTATAAACTTGATGGACTTGACGCATCGAGGAAATAGGGAGTCAAAAAAGTCAAAGAGCATGTCTGACGTGGTAAAATTAACAGGGATATCCTGAACAATCAACGCGTAATTGGATGGATGATCGCTCGTTCGATATTCACGTCGCATTCGAACAAGATAATTGATCTGAACGGCAATAAACGATAAAACATACACAGTGATACAAAAATCAAAGATGAACACCAGCATCAACCTCCACGCATCGGTTCTCGGAACGTTGGATAAAGACACGATGCGGATGCCGAACACTCGCCACGGGTTTTTGAGCGGCAGGTTCTTTTTGGACGCTGTCCCGTAAACAGGGATGAGAATAAAAGTGGTGAAGAAGCCAATGTGCACGCACAGCCATGCGCAGCAGCGGTAAAATCGAAGCAACATGAGCGTGTCAAGTCCATGGGTATGCTTGAGGGTCTCGTCCGGAATGGAGAGAACATGGGCGATCCAGGCAAAGGGACGGAAGGACGGCGGGGGTGGTGCTCGATGACGGCCGTCATCCAAGGCGAATCCCAGTTTGTCCTTTGGCAAAACGTGTCGTCGGCGATCGTAGACTTGGGGAATGCGCGGGCGAACAAAATCGAAGAGAATGAGGACGAGCGAGGTAGTCAAGGTGCCCAGTCCGATGACCCAGACAAGGGCTAACAGACCAGAATCGATGGAAGATACCATGAGACTTCATGCGGATTTGAACGGCAGACGCACAGCGAAAGGCACATTGGCGACGGTTCTGGGTGACCGGGCAGGGGAGGGGGAGAGGGGAAGGCGTGGGAGGGGAGGAACGACTGGGGATGGGCAGAAGGGGGATAGAAAGAACGGTGCGTTGAGCACCAACGAGGAGTGAAAATGGGGGAGGGGGGGGGCAAGGAGGGGTTGCGGGGGATGGGGGAAGGTGGGGGTTTTGGTGGTGATGAGCAGCGACGGACAAGTGGGGGGGCCATGGCGATTCGGCCATGGCGATTCGGCCATGGCGGGGTGCGGTTGGGGAATGGACTCCATTCAATGGAGGCGGTAGAGCGATTGACGTGGCACTCGCCAGTGGGCGAATGGAATTGGAGCGGAGCTGAGCGCGCCGGCAGCGGCGGAGTCGGCGGCGAAGGTGTAAAGCGGCGGCGGCGGCGCACGCGTGGGGCGCTGGCAGCGCAACACGTTTAACGGCGAACGGAGCGCGGGCCACGACGGCTCATAGGCTATGCGTCATAGCTGTGACGCGCTTACTCCGAGCGCTTTACACTTGGCAGCCGCCGCCATCTGTTGGCCGGCGCCGTTATTGCCTCAGCAGCAGAGCAGAAGGTATGTCGTCATGCTTTCGCAGCGCAGATTGTGTCAACGCCCTGCACCTGCGAGGTGCGGAGCGCCACCGCGCCCGCGCACGCGCCAGGTCCGCAGCGCTAAGCATATCTGTCGGATGCACTCTACCCGCGCGCGCGGTCGGCTGCGGCGCCGCCGCCAAGTTCGCTGCGCGTGGTTTCAGAAACACGCCCCCCATTTCGCGAAGGTAAGCGTAAATTCGCGGCGGCGATTCGACGCCGCGCCGCGTCGAATTGGCGCGCGCGCCGCGCCGCGCCCAATGCCAACAGCGCACTTGCAAACGCTGCGTCGGGTAGATGGATAGAGAGCCGCAGCACCGCGCGGCCCCGGCCTCCACCCCGACGCCGGCACCGCGGCCGGCGCAAGTAGCACGCGCAGCGCTGACGGGCGCTGACGCGGCGCGCGCGTGCACAGCACGCCGTTGCCGATTCGGTGTCGAATCTCGCTGTATGACGTCGACGCGTAATATTAGCAGCGTAGCAGCGCAGCGGCGCGGCGGCGCGGCGGCGCGGCGGCGCGGCGCGCGCGCGCCGACAAGCAAGCATTCGCCAGCGCCGCGTCTACGCAGGCGCGCGCGCGCCCTGCTGCCTCCGCAACGGCGGCGGCGGCGGCGGCGCGACGCGCGCCACCGCGCCATGCGCTGCGCGCCGGCGCGCGCGGCGCGCGCCATTGGGCGGGCGGCGCGCGCACATGCGCGCGCGACGGCCAACGGCGCGCGCGCGCGTGCACAGCGCGCACACGCGGCGCGCGGCGGCGCCAAATTTGGCGAGTGTCGCGTTGGCGCGCGCTGCGCTCGCCGTGCGCACCTCGCGCTTGAATCGGCTGCCGCACGCAGCCGCGTGCCGCTCGCCGCGCCCACCACCGCTGCGACGTGCACTCCACACCACCGCCCGCCCGTCCCGCCCCCTCCGCCACCGCCTCGCTTCCGCACAATACCCTCCCTCCCTTTACCCCTTTCCCCCTCCCCGCACCCCCCCCGCCCCTCTCCCCCGCGCAGGCCCCCGCCCCCCCCCCCCTTCTCCCTCCCCGCCACCCCCCGCAGACGCGCCGCCATTCACCCGCGCCTGTCTCCCGTCCCAAGCCCCCGTCCCCCCCGCCCCCCCCCGCCCAGCGCCATGTCATGGGCCGCCGTCGTCAGCGGCAAGGCGCGGCATGACTCGCTGTCGTCCGCTTCTGCCGTCACCCACTTCCCCGCGCCGCGTGCCCACTCCCCCTCCGCCGTCTCGTCGCCCACCACACCCGCGCCCCTCTCCTCCCTTCCCACCACCACCACCGCCGCCGCCGCCGCCGCGCCCTCTGCGCGCGCGCCGCGCCGCCGTCTGTCCGCCGATCGCGCCCGTCAACAAGCGCCGGTCGCGCGCGCCTGCACCCCGCCCTCGTCGCCGCGTTTGCCGCTCGCGCCGTCTGCAAACCACCCCAAATCGCTGTCTGTGCTGTCGCGCGTGCCCGAGTCGCACTGTGTTGGCGCCGTCGTTTCTTCGTCGCCGTCGTCGTCTTCCTCGCCGCCGTTGCCGTCGTCGCCTTCGACGCCGTTGTCGCCTTCCCCCGCTACCTCATCTTCTGCGTCCTTGTTGTCGCCCGGCGCTCCGTCGTCGCCCGCTTCCGCCAGCCAGCCTTGCGCTCACGCCGCAGCGCCTTGTCAGCAACACCATCGTCGCGACCGCCGTGTCCCACATTCTCCCACCCACTCCGCTCACTCATCCAAATCAAATCTCAATCCCAGTTCGCCTTCCGCTACATGTCTTTCGCCGCCTCGCTCCCCATCGCACTCCGCCCCGCCCACGCCCACGCCCCCGTACCAAGCGCAAATGTTTGACCCATCCTTGTGGAACGACCCAAGAAACGTCGCAAGCTACCGTTTGTGGGCCCATCACATATCGAACTTCATGGCGCATCCAGTGCAGTTTTTTCATATGTTCGTCTTCAACCAGCCCTTTCAGCAGTCAGTTTTTCACGCAGGCCTAACTTTTCACCCCGACACCGACCCAAACAACCCAGTCCTCGTCAACCTTAACAGCAACACGTTCGGTATGGCCAACCGAATAAGCGCGCTTACTCCCCCTGCCAGTCTTGGTGCTCGTTTCGCAAACACCATCGCTTCTGCTCCAAGAAGTCCGGCCTCACACTCTAACCACCCACTTTCCCCCCTGTCTGACCACTCGCAACCGCAACATACACCCACTCCACCTCTGTTGAGCCCAGCTGTTAACACCCCAATATCATCAGTCTTGCACACCCCACAGTCGGCCCCCATGAACTCCGACCCCCATTATTCTTCCATCAGCCAAGACCCCATGTATGTGTCTGCCAATGCTCGAGCCTCACATTCTCTAATTCCTTCTAATCCTCCCACCACCACCACCCCCCTCGCCGCTTCTGCAGCCGATGCTGCTTCGACGTATCACGTCAATGGCCACACTACCCCCGCATCTCACAATCCTGATCCTACTACCACCGCTGCTGTCGTTCTCAATGGTGACGCACATCATTCTCCGTATCAGATTTTGCCAAACGCCATTCACGCCGTAGCACCGTATGACCGCATCCCATCTCCTGATGCCTTCAATGGCCTTGAGGATGCCCTTGCTCATCACTTTGCTGACACTCTGCATGTGGAGGCTAGTGATACAGATTCTGAACGTCACTCGGATGTGGACTACGCCTATTCATCTGCTGTGCAGGTGCACCGAGTCTATCCGTATGACGTAACACATGTCGTTCCCATTCATATGAGACATCGCACCGGTCGCAGCAAGGTCGTGTCTCGAAAACTCAATTTTCGCGTTCCTGCTCATCCTATCTGCAAGACGCAGCCTGACAAGGCTAAGGTTGAGCTTATTGAGCAGATCGAGGACATCTTTCCTCAAATAACTCCGCCCGAAGATTATTCTCATGTGCGAGAAGATCTTTTATCTCGACTTAGAAAAGTCATAAAAGCCGAATGGCCAAAAGCAGACATTCATGTTTACGGATCTGCTGGTAATGGTCTTGGCCTCCGCTCAGCCGATGTTGACACGTCGCTCTACATGCCCAAAGAGATCGCCACTGCGAGCAGTAAACAGAACGGCACGGGTGACTCTACCAAAGACTCTGCAAAAGCTATCCTCGCGAGATTGGCTGCAACTATGGAACACAATCGTATCGTCGTGCTGACAAAACTATTGGATGCGCGAGTACCTGTGATCAAGATGCTTGACTCTATATCTGGTTTACAAGTTGATGTTTGTGTTAATAACACTCTGGCTGTCCGGAACACAGAACTTTTGAAAGCTTATGTTGACTTGGATCCTCGCTTTCGATATGTCTGTATTTTGGTCAAGCACTGGGCGAAGAGACGTGACCTTAACGACGCGTATCATGGTACTCTGAGTTCGTATGCATACACGTTGTTGGTTATCCATTACTTGCAAACATTACACCCTGCAGTGTTGCCATGCTTGCAGCAAATGGTCAACGGCAAACGCGTGAGGTCCAACTCCATTCTCCCGAAGGAGATGACAGATAATGGCAATAACCAAATGTACAACACTTACTTTGATCGATCAGTTACTCCAGATACGTGGAAGTCCAAGAACCTATCTCCAGTCCACGAACTACTCCTTGGCTTTTTCAGGTACTACGCGTACAACTTCAAGTACAAGACCGACTTGGCTTCTATTCGACTAGGCGTGAAAGCGTTGCGTTCCGTAAGAAAGTGGGACGAGGAGACTGTCTATCAAGAATGGGAGAGAAAACAGAAACAGTTCAGAGAGGACATCGAAGCGGTAATCGAAGCTCGATATAAACCTGAAGCGCTGGAACACAGAGCCAATGGCAAAGTGGATGGTACCACATTCACGTTAGGTACTGACGGCAACAGCCGAAGAATACAATATCCACGAAGGCCACGCCTCGAGTCCAAACATCTGTTCTGTATCGAGGACCCTTTCGATATTGACCACGATTTGTCACGAGGGATGGAGAAAGCAGCTGTAGCTGTCATTCGTCAAGAGATGATGCGGGCTTATGAGATGCTGGCGGAAACAGGAGATTTCGAAAAGGCTTGCGAACAGTTCAGAGAGCCTTTCGTTATGACAAACAACATGCCTTGTTGAAGTCCAGCAATGGAGGAAATTTTGATGAAGTCACAGGGGGTCAAGGTCAATCGAGTTTGCAACGATCCTTAGCACGCTTCTGCAATTTGTCCATTCAATCTATGTACACTTGTTTATGATACGCGCGCAGTTAATTAAGGCACTGAGCTTAACTACGTTACTTGCACAGATATGTAATCCGTTCTCATTGTCAGGCTATGAGACCGAGCGCATCTTATTTTACCATCGTATAGAGAATCGAAGTAAGAGCTTCGTCTACCAGTAGCGAGATGTAAAGGGTGCTCGTGTCCATCATAGTCTCAAATCCCAAATGCACTTACACTGCGTTGCTGCTATCTTTTTGCAGAGTTGCGGAATCGCATTTGAACCATTTCTTGAGTCGAGAACTCTGGTGATGCTGCTCAAATTGCTTTGTAGTGATTGTATCGTCGCCTCTGCCAAGTCGGACATTCCTCTTCGGTTTCGCAGTTTTCTCCTAAACCCCTCGCTATAGGAATGGCGGCAAACATACCGGACCTCGAGCATGGAGCATGGAAGACGGCAGTTGTGCGCTCTGGCTTTGTAAGACGTTGTGCAACGATGCACAAGCTCAGCAAAATTTGAAACCGAAGTATCAACCATCGAAACAAAAAACTGCACATTCCTTGGCTTGATCTCATTCGCGTAGGAACACAATTTCATGCAACTCAATAGCGCTGATTGATAAATATTCAAGACAACCGTGTTGCGGGAATTGATTTGACCATCAAACATCAGTGGATGCAGCTTCGGCTTAAAGCAAGAAAAAGCCTTCTCGGCCATTCTTCTACATGGTCCTCCATCGTATTCGATCTTCATCGCATTCCTCAGTCGGTCATCGAATTGTGTTTTGTACCTTGCGAAATCTCCTCGGATTTCGAAATCCCTTGTGTCTACAAGAATCCCACACCACGGAATGAAACGCCGAGGTTCGTGGGGCACCAAAGGCGATACAAAGTTCGTCTTTGCCTTGTCCTTATTAATTGAAAATCCATACGAAGTAGATCTCGATTCTTCAATCATTTGGCTGAGAAACTGCTTTGCCTGTGTTCTCGAAGACGAAAAGAATAATGTGTCGTCAACAAGCCTCATCAGCAACACAACCGTCTCTTTTGGAGGGCAGAGAGGCTTGGCGTTGTTGTCGTTATGCATGGCTTCTTGTTTCGTCACTTTCTCCGGAACTTCCAGATATTCCCCGAGATCATGCTGCTCAATGAAGCCATAGAACAAAGAAGTCAACAGTTGTGACACTGGATGTCCCTGAGGCAACCCATGTCTTTGGATAGCAAAACCAGAACTGTGAGGTTTGCGATGCTGCCTTCGAGACATCGAAACGATGTTATTGCTTAAAGCCTCCGACAACAAGCTGCATATGACTCCTTTGCTCCACGTCCTCATTCTTACCAAGTCTGAGAATAACCCTCCTGTATGTGCCCGAGCTAGATCGGTACGCACGACAGATTGAAAGGAGGTTTCTTCTCCTGGCTTGGTGCAGACGTACGTTAAGAATCGATTAAGAATACGACCCGTTCCTATTTGGGGTTTGGATAGCTTGTATCTGAGAAGTACATATCTGTCTTTCAGAAACAATTGCGGAACCACATCCTCGAAGAGTTTTTTCAACGGTATCGTGTCAAAGCTTGTTTTAATGTCCAGCGCGCAAGCGTATAAGGTTGGACAACCTTTTCGTCGCCATTGATCCTTCGTCCTTATGAACTTTCGGTATATATCGTCCAGACCAAAAACTGCTGCTCCTGTGCTCGAATCCCTCCCTCTTGCTTCACGAGACAAGATCCTAACAAAATCCTTCATGACCGCGTTAATGGCAGTCTTGTTTCGTTTACACAAGCGCTTTATGGAAATCGTGTTCAACCTTTGAAAATCAGAACACAGCAGCTTGGCCCGCGGCCTTTGAATACCACGTAATGACGACTTCTTTGGAACAAAGCGCAGGTCATGGTACATAAGCGTCCCCAATTTCGATGAATTGATTGTAGAATGCACCTTCATCTGTTGCCGCGAGCACACATGGAAGTCATCTTTTGACATTACTTCAAAACGTTGAGTGTCCTCGTAGTGCTGCTTTTCAGCACGGTCGTAGAGAATGGTCCATACCTCTCGTCGATAGAAAAAGATCCGGTATCGATGTCTGTCTGCCTCGGTGACATAAAAGCTTTGATTGATCAATGGGATAAGAAAGCCTCTCAAAACCCATGTGGCAAACTCAATAATGCGGGCTGTTCGATAACGGAGATCGTTCGGATTTCTAGTTCGATGTCCACCAGGCCCTTTGCGATGTAACCATGGCACATCACACAGTTTGAAACCTTCCTGGAAGATGAAGGCTCCTAAATCAAAGCTTTCCATCTCGTTTCTCTTACAGACAAAGTGATTTACGGCCTTGTATATCACACCTCTGTTCTTGGATGATCCGAAAACCTTTCCTGGGAATGCTCTCTGGAGACAGGCGCTTAAATACTTCGCGACATGTTTCTGGTTCGTGTACATGCTGAGAAGGCGAGTGTCTGAAGTTTCACTCCCATTAAATCCCATGGGAAGAGGGCAACGCATGCCGAGCAGTTTTCTAAAACAATGCCTCTGCACTCTACTTAACAAGTCTCTCAAAATTGGAACTAATGGCCTGAGACGTGATGGAATCGGAGCAGAAGACACTCTATCCTTTCGTTTGGACTTCAACAAGCTTGTCGCAATAATATCGTATCTACGTATGTTGTCTGATACCTCTGCCGCCCAGAATGATGCTGATTTGTTAGCCTTCTTATCTTCCATTTTTCCATCACATATTGGGAATATTATGCGAACCAAGTGCTCCGCGCTCTTAAGAGAGGGTGAGAAACGATGCAAATGGTGTCCAACAGGAAGTCCCCCATTCTTGACATGCTCAGCAGTGCACAGCTTCTTGAAACGAGGATGGGACGGAGGGGTTCGATACATTACGTCACGCTTAATGACAACATTTGTATCGATCGTAAGACATTTCTTTTGTTCCTTGTTGGACGAAATCTTGCAATTCATCGCCTGTTTTGGAACAGAAGCAGGACCGCATATCTGCAGAAGAGCACAAGAAGGCAGCTTCGCAAGCATTACTTGTGTTTTCGGCGTAGAATTTAACTCACGCTCCTCTATTCCTAGAAGAAGAGTTGTTTCCATGAGAAAATGGCGAAACACCACATAGCCAACACGAGATAGTAGAATACCAAAGTTTGGTCCCCGGAGCTGCTGTATCGACGTAGATGGGCCGCGAACGTCAAGGTCGCGAAACATGCTGCCGGACCCATCCTGCTTAGAAATAAAGAATCCATTGCAAAGAACATTGACTTGGTCCGGCTTTTCAGAAGTGTTCTGGTATCTTCGTAGCGTGGAGGAAATGACTTGAGTCAGCACGTCATCCATAGAAACAGACTTTAGAGGAAGACCTTCCAATGCATTCTTAGGTATTGAGGGTTGCGAAGGAAATGCAATCAAAAGCGAGGATAGTAAGCGTTTGTAGGATGCGGAATCTGAACCATGATGCACGACTAATTTGCTCGGTAGATGCTCATTGATCATATGGATGTACTCGTCCAAAGAAACAACGTGTGGATAGAATCGAAGGGCAATTCTTTGTAGCCTGTTCTTATACTCCACATCTGTGCGAGCTGGGACTGCCATGTTTGTATGTGTATCGCGATCCAACGCTTCTCAAAAGTACAACTGCTCTTCTCTAATGTTCCACTAATTTCTTTCGAGGGGAGGCATCATTGTCGCATTCCCGCGCGTCTATGCGGTGGGGTGCTGCTCTCGAGTGCGGGAAGCTTGAACGTGGAGAGGTAAAGATCCTTTTGTCCCGTCAGGGCTGAAGACTCAGAGGCTGCTTTGTCTTCTGGTAAATATTGACACGCATGTACCTTTTGGTATCTTCTACTTGTACTACCCTTGTAGAAAGGTACCGACGATATACGACGATACGCCCTTTTGGAAGCATCGTGAAAAGTGTCGCTCGTGGGTGGGTGCGATCCGGTGGGTGCTCTTGTTCTTTCGCGCATGCGCCGTGAAGTTGGCGCCATTTATCATTGCCCATCTACAGAGATACACTGATAATCGAAGCGATCTGAAACCTTTTTGCGTACAAGATTCGCCGATACAGCCATAATTTGGTACGGGCACCGTTGAAGTCAAAACATACCCAATTATACTACGACAACTGGCAATTGTCCGCTTATTATTTATGTCCCAACCAATATGTATGTGAACCGGACCGGTGAACCGGTGAACCGACCCCATTGGGGTCATTTCACCATCAGACATCGAACCGCTCATGTTCTTTTTCCACATCTTACCATCGGCTTTGAAGTGCGCTCTGGTTCAGATCAACGTACGCAAACGAAACGTTTTGGAGAGTGCGGCACTCGCGATTTGTGATTCTAAGGCCGAGGAATAGCAGAAACGCAGCGACCAGTTCAAATCGCGAGATGATTTTGCGCGATGTGTTTGTTCGATATTCCATACATCAATTGGTGTTGATATCAAGTCCAGTCGTTCTGTACCTCTTATACGCAGTATTTTGCTGGTGTTTTAAGCTGATCTCCAACGTGAAGACGCTTCAAAACATTGCGATTCGCGCACTGAGATGTGGGCCAATTCCAAAACACATTGCGTTCATCATGGACGGGAACCGCAGATGGGCTCAGAAGTGCAAAATGCCGTCGCACAAAGGGCACGCGATGGGCAGAAAAACGCTAGCAGAGGTGTTGCAATGGTGTCTGAAAGCGGGCGTAGAAACGGTAACCGTTTACGCATGGTCCCTGGAGAACTTCAAACGACCAGATGTTGAGGTGACAGAGATCATGAGATTAGCCATTGACGCAGCTAAGGAGTTCAAACACAAAAAGCATTTCATCCACAAGAATCGAGTGCAAGTTCGGTTCTTAGGCGATTTGAAACGAGTTCCGGTCAGGCTTCAACATGATATGATGCAGTTGATGAGAGACACAATGCAGTACTCGGGCGGACTGGTTTTAAACATCTGTTTTAGCTACACGTCGCGTCATGATATCGCAAGCTCGATTGCTGACGTGAGCAGAGTGGTAAGGCGGCGTGGACTGAGTGCGGACGCGATCAGCGATGAGGCGGTGGGGGCGTGCCTGTCCACTGGGTGGGCCAAGGGCGCAGACTCGTGTACGTATCCACAATTGCTGGTCCGAACATCTGGAGAGACGCGCTTGAGTGACTTCCTTCTGTATGAAAGCTGCCAGTCCGTGCTTTCGTTCTACGCGGTGCTGTGGCCAGAACTGTGCGCGTGGGACTTTGTGAAGATCGTGCTTGACTATCAGGACGTAGTGGGACGCAGACCGGCGCGACGCTGCGGTTGTGCGGCGATTGGCACGGAGAGGAGCGGGCTGCACGAGGAGATGCGAGCGTCGCTGCTGGAGATGCGTTCCGAGTATCAAGCGTACGTTCGCCAACAGGCTGCGGAAGACAGCGAAGAGAACTCTAATCGGGAGGGGCGGCAAACTCGATGAGCTTGGGTTGTGGGGTGTAAGCATTGCGCTTGCGCCTGATCCTTACACACGTTGACTGCAGCTTCTGACGGACGAGAAGCAGAGTTGTGGACGGGATGGACGCGTCAACATGTATGCGACGCGCGTCATGCAAACTGCGCCATCCGTTTGCATGGAGTTTGCATGGAGTGCACGTGCGCCCATTTGCAGTTGACGTGGAACCTGCTCCACATCTGCTACGCTGGCAGGGCTTGTTCGCGTCCGCCGTCTTCACGCGCGCCACGCCCAGTCCGCGGCCGCAGACATGCACTTTTGCAGAACCTTGCCGTATCTATCGGCAAAATACAGACCACTGCCTTTTCTGCCCCCTCTTGCGTTGTCGAGTGCTCGTTCCTGCTTCCTGGGCTTGTATAAAAACACACCTCATTACTTTCGTGCGCTCTGAAGCTTTGACAAAGCACCTCTGGCCGTCCTCTCTTTTGGTTTACCTTCCCCTTCATCATGTCTGTGGCGTTTCTCACTTCCGTGCCGCTACACTGTCGACTCAACTCCCCCTTGTCTGCCACATTTCGCTCGTCCAGACACGCGCCAAAACCACTCGCTCGCGTCCCGTCCACACGTGCAGCCACCGTTCGATGCTGCGTAGAACAGCCAGCCTGGAAGAGAGGGCCCATCGACGCGGACTTTGCAAAAGATGAGCAGTTACAAATCTTGGAGGAGGATTTAGATGATGCTTTGCTCGTGGAGAATTACAAACGGGCCTCCGTCATACGTGATAAGTTGGTCCGATTACAGTCCGGAGCGTATGTTGCTGTGCTTTCGGCCCACATGAAGTTCTACAAGGCCTTCTCGTCCGGCTCTATTGTTGATATTGCTTCATGTTGGCTGCAGTCACCTGATTCCACTTGCAAGCATCCGTCTGGTCCGGTGATGACTGGCTATCTCAATGTGCTTAATAGTTTTGGGTACATCTTTTCTATGGGAATTCCCAAGATTGATGTCAAGAATGTCTGTATCACTATGAGAGGAACTGTGGCGTACGTCACTTGTGAGGAACATTCTACCGACTGGGAAACTGAAGATGGTAGGCCACATACGGTTGTCATGAATGCTATCAACATGTTCACCAAGAGGAACGGAGAGTGGTATATCTGTCATCACAGCGCTTTGCCTGTCACCGAATTCAAAGGGTAGTCTCAGTTTCTTCGCGATTCCTCTCCATCCAAAATTTTGAACGCTCGTCGTCACGAGCACCATTGTAACGATTCTATATGCTTCCTAAAGTCCCGGGTTAAGAAATTTTCGTTCGCCTGAAACCTCACATGGTGAATTTCGGCGTTTTGCGTCATCCATATTGTGACTCGCTGGTATGACCAGTATCACGTTTGCAGCATTTGGGCAAAGTGACGACTGCTGCGGTTACCCAATCCATATTGTGCCTTACCAAAAGGGCTCGGCTTTCGGAATCGGATTTCTGAGTCGATGTACACCATGAATAGGATGTTAGTACTTGTATAATAAAGGGATCAACATCATCAATCACAATGTGCGTGTACTCTAGTAACCACGAACTCACTTGATGACATACTGACTCCCTGTATTCCATCGACCAACGACGTGTCTATGTGCTTTGCAGTAACGAGGTTTCGAAATGAAAACCTTACCTTGTTGAACATGAGTGTTAGCAAATTCTGTACCTTTTGTATGAAGCTATCTTTCGTGATGTTGAAAAGAATCACAAGTTCAGCGTTCTGTACTCTCTTAGATTTTCACAGTAATGTAGATAACGTAACAGTGCACAGAGAAGGAGACCCGGACAGGATCGAGCAAGAGTCGTCCGTGGTCTGTACGTAAAGAAACGAGCTCTTTGAGGGACAAGCCATCAGAAGAAGAAACAGCACTAAATCTAGTGGGTAGACTATTATCATCCTCGCCAATTGTTGTATCTGACATCATATTGTAGATATGAAATCTCTCCTGCCTTTCAACTTCTCATTGTACGAGTCGTCAACTTCTTTGGATCACCGTTGCTTCATGGATTATTCGGAACTTTTCTGAACGTGTTGGAAGCCAGAAATGCGAGTATTTGATTTTGTAAACACTTCTTGAAACTACAGCATTCGTGGCAGGTGAAGAGGTCGCATTGATTCGCAAAGCTTAGTCCACACATGATAACATAATGGTGAGTGTGGCCATCTAAACATGATGTTACACATTCTTCTTCGGTGTTTCTTTCTCATGCCAAAGAGGGTCTACAAGGGAATTTCCTTCTCTGCGTTGCTCCGATGGAATGTTTCCGCAGGAAGCTGTTGTCGAAATTGGATACAGGTACTCGATATACTATGCACAAGAATCAACTCATCCTCAAATCAATCCTCGCTGAACTGGTTTGCACAAGTTTGCACGATCATCGTAATGATTACGTACTGTATAATATAGATTCTTTTGCTCATTTTCATGGAAGGCTGCGGCGCAAGTTGGCAGTAACCATGAATGGCAGTTTACCTGTAAGACAGGTACAGTACATCCCAGATGGATCGAAATGGAGTTATAAGGCTACCTGCGCTGAGAGTTGTGTACTTTGTTGGATTGAAGTGTATGTATGCCAACGTGTCATGCTTTAGCCCTTCAATTCCTTCTTGGAGTCGAGAGATTGTTCTATAAAACGGACCGAGTAATGGAATGGGTGGGCGACTTTCTAGAGTCCGAACGAATGTCATATTTTCATCGCCCCCATTGTCGTCTCCAGCAACATTCACATCTAGACTTAATCTTGTAACGTCATGAAGGTGTTTTGCATTGCTTTCGTTGCTATCTTCTGGCATCAATTTTGTACGGGTCAAACAGCACCAATCGAACGTAATGCTGTCGCAGTTCAACCTTCAATCGATATATCCCTCCCCGAGGAACCGGAATCAATTGAATCGTCACCGCTGCCATCATCGACGGACACTTCTCTTATATCGGACTCCCTCCCTAACAGAATACCGAATTTTGAGATGATAACATGCTCTCAAGGGCTAAGAGGATGCGTGTCAAGCCGGGGAGGAGGATTCCATTGCTCCAGTTCATCCCAAGCAAGTCTGTCTTTCATGGACACTGCAAATCTGTTTATTGTCGAGTTAGATGAACATTCTACTCCAAAGAAGGTGACGTACAGAGCGCAAGTTCCACTTTCATCGATTCAATTGGGAGTTTTGGACTCTGTGGAATGGACGTCAACCGAAAATGATACTCCGCCGACGGTGTGTTCCAGTTCTCCACTTCGTTTTAGCCCTTTCGCTTTCCAACCTAAGCCTCTTCGCCCTTCTACGTCGGATTCGTTTTCCGGATCCGGCTTTGGAAGACCATTTGCCTTTGCGAGACCATTTGGTTCTTGCTGTAGAGCATGTGATCATACTCGTCCAACTCAGACTTATCCGCCTTCATTGTCTTGTTGTAACGCATGTTTTTTGGGAAGAAATTCGTTTTAGACCTGCACATTCTGGAACTCATACCATTTGACACAGTTTAAGCCTGCTACGCTATAATGACATATCTGTGCATGCTCAAATTTGTCATCTTTACATACATATGTTCACATGTCTGCAAAGATGATAACCTTGCAACTCTTCTTTAAAACTCTTCTTTGCTAGATGTTAGTCTGCTAACGTTTGAATGATATAAAACTACGAGAGTAGTCTTAATTCATATTGATGCTTTTAAGAGGATGAGCAACATGTCTTCGGTAGTTGACGAAAAGAATGGCGTTGTTCACCGACATTAACCTCTCAAGCTACTTTTGGGGAAGCATGTGACTATTTGTTCTCTTCATTTCATCGATATTTATAATACTAAATCATTGAGAAACAAACACAGTCACTAAATGACGAAATGCTGCGGTAACAATGGAGAACATCTTTGACACTAATGTCTTTCCCTCCCCATGGTGTGATACATCCAACGGAGGCAACCATGTGGCGGTTTTCTACAGGGTTTTTCTTCGGAAAAGCTTTTACGCACATGCCTAGGGTCGAAGAACGATGTGAAGCGACTGGCTGCTCCTTTGCCTGGTTTCGCCAAGGAAATGAGGACTGAGTGAAGGAGAGCCGTCACAACCTCTTGTACGGCGCAATGAGGTACGTGCAGAGCCCCTTGCCGTGGTGTACCCCTTAGCCGATGACCTCAAGAGGAAGAACGAAGAGGTACTACAAAAAGAAGGAAAGATGAAGAGGCTGAATCATCGGTGAAGAAATGCTGACGCAGACGAGAGAACACTTTAGAGGTTAATGCTTTTGCTAACACAAAGCTCAGTGAGCGGAACACGGTACAAATCAGATTTGTAGTCAGCAGCTACGTTGATAGGGAAAATATTATAAGTGCTGGGGGTCCTTAGCAAAACCCCACGTGATACGAGCAATAAGCGCACCACGCTCATAATAAAGAAGAAGTTGGCATTAGCACCCACTCACATACCATCTCTTCTTTTTCTTCTCTACTGTGGTCCTAAGTTCTCTATTTCGAAACGAAGGGAGAGTTATCTATCTAAATAATTCTCTCTCTTCTGGAAACCCTCTCAGCTTGAATAGTTGGATTAAATGAGTGAATGAAGGAAATAACCTTTTTTGTGACACGGGTATCTTCTTTAGAGGATTGCGCTGAAGGTGGGATGCGTTACACGCAGAACTCTTGGAAAGCCTCAGCAAGGGAAACATGTTCAAGATAGTGAGAGAGGAGCAGGCCTCTGATGAGAGGCGTTTTCATGAGAAAGGTGGAGGCAATCCGCAACCAACGAAGGATAAAGGAACTATATCTTGCATTTTCTATAAAAATTGTAATACCGTAAATTGTTTTGTCATGGATGGAGGGATGTGACTGTCACATTGGAAGTCACAATATGTCACAAATCGATTTTGACTTGTCTGAGACAAATGAAGTTTTGAGCAGAAGTAAATCGCGAGAAGAGGATTCGATTCCCAACCCTTACGAAGTACGACTTCAGCAGCTCACGATTTCCAACTAAAGTTCGAGACGGCATACAAGGCTCACCCCTGATCAGATCTGAAACGGGCTGATCTTTCGCGTACGTCGACTCATTGGACAAATCGTGAAGGAGCCCTACAGAAAGCAGGTGAATGTTTGGGAGTTGGCTCGTTGTCGATCTAAAGATCGTACATATCTCCTAATCATGTGTTCTCGTCTGGCGTTTGTCCTGATCACTCTCGTGACAACATTCATTTGCTCATCACGCGCTGCGGAATGGTCGAAGCTAAAGAAATGTTCTGATCTTGGCTTTGGTCGACGTCAACGCCTGTTTTCACCATCATCCGATGTGATTTACAAGCTGGCAAAGGAAACCATATCTGTATCGGAATGGCGGGGTCAAAGCGCCGTAAAAGCAACCCTCAACGCAAAGGATCGTCCTTCCTTCTTGCTCATAATTATTGCGCTTGCGAATGGTGTTTATCGCATAGTCATCGACGACGCTGCCCCACCAAAATACGAACGACACATCGTTAAGGATGTCATTATGCCCTACGTGGATGCAGTGCCTTTAAAGGATCAATACGTTTTCGTTCGTGATGATAGAGCAGATATTGTTATTGATGAGCTTCCGTCAAAAATGGTTCTCCACTATGAGCCGTTTCGAGTTGATTTCGTGCGCAAAGAAGATGACTTAGTTTTGGCTTCTTTTAATTCAGAGTCTATGCTTCTCGTAGACACTTTTCTTGAGAAACCAATCCCTTCAGAAGATCAGACGCACAGTGAAATGAACTCACAATCGCCTGATTTAGATGAAAGTAAGGACGATGATAAAAAACCTGATGGCGAAGATGAGGTATCTGACTACGGGGGCGTTAACGAGGATGACTTAGATGAAGACGTGCCACATGAAGACAGCAATCAAGGGGATGTGACGAAGTCGACAACCTGTGATGGCTGTTGGGAGGAAACCTTTCAGAGCCACACTGATTCAAAACCTCGTGGACCAGAGGCAATTGGAGTGGACGTGTCCTTCCCGTTTGCAAACCACTTGTACGGGATACCGGAGCGCACTGTACGATTTTCTTTGGAAGACACAATTGGAGAGAATGGCAGCATCCTTTCTGAGCCGTACCGCCTGTACAATCTCGATATTTTCGAGTTCGAACTTGTCAAACCACTTGGTCTTTATGGCTCAATTCCCTTTTTGTTCGCTCGAAATGGCAAGGATAACGCAGGCTTCTTATGGCTCAATACAGCTGAGACATATGTTGACATAAAGACTTCAGCAAAAGGGCGACATTCGCACTGGTTCTCTGAGACAGGTCTGATTGATACTTTCTTTCTTCCTGGTCCAACTGTCAGCGACGTCTTCCAACAATATCTATGGTTAACGGGAGTCCCAGCGATGCCCCAAAGATTTTCGCTGGGATATCATCAGTGCCGGTGGAATTATCGTGATGAGGAGGATTCCAAAACCGTAGATGCCAAATTCGATGAACTGAATCTGCCTTACGATGTTCTTTGGCTGGATATTGAACATACCAATGGCAAACGATACTTCACATGGGATTATGAACGTTTTCCAGATCCATCCGGACTTATGAATCATATTGCGGCTCGAGGTCGTAAGATGGTTACAATCATTGATCCTCACATCAAGCGGGACAATAAATTTCCTATTCATCGAATGGCGCAAGAACAAAAACTATACGTGATGAAGCCCGACGGGAAACCCTTTGATGGATGGTGCTGGCCGGGATCTTCAAGCTATTTTGACTTTTCTAGTTCAAGGGTGCGTGAGGTTTGGGCTTCATTATTTAGTCCAACGCATTATCCGCATTACTGCAATCATCTCTACACATGGAACGATATGAACGAGCCGTCTGTTTTCAACGGACCCGAAGGCACAATGCAAAAGGATTTGGTTCACGAAGGAAACGTAGAGCATCGTCACTTACATAATATATTCGGTCACTACTTCTTTCAAGCCACATATGAAGGTATACTGAAGGGACACGGGGGCAATGATCGGCCGTTTGTTCTATCACGTAGCTTCTTTGCCGGAAGCCAAAAATTCGGCGCTATATGGACTGGGGACAACAGTGCTGTTTGGAACCATCTTGAAAGCTCTGTTCGCATGCTTTTATCCCTGCAAGTAAGTGGGATGACTTTTTCGGGAGCAGATGTTGGAGGCTTTTTTGGAAATCCATCAGCTGAGCTGACCACGAGATGGTATCAGGCTGCAGCCTTTCAACCATTTTTCCGCGGTCATTCTCATCTGGACACAAATCGCCGCGAACCTTGGGTGTTTGGCGATCCGTATACCTCTCATATATCAGAAGCTGTGAAGGCCCGATATTCATATATTCCTTTCTGGTATACACTTTTTGCAGGCCATGCACTTGGGACTGGTTCTGGATTCGAAGAAAGTGCGAGGGGACCTCCCATGCGACCTTTGTGGTGGCATTTTCCAAACGATCCAGAAGCTGAATCGAATGAAAAACAGTGGCTTGTTGGAAATGCATTGCTCGTAGCTCCGGTTTTGGAGGAGGGCGTTTCCACTCACAAGATTTACATTCCACCCGGAGAAAGTTGGTATGATCTTTACAATCCACATGCAGGTGGAAAGAAAATTGACGAATCCGCATGGGCTCAAATGGATGTCACGTTGGACAGAATGATTGTGTTTCAGCGTGGGGGTACAATCGTTCCTAAACAAGAGCGTTGTCGCCGCAGTACCGCTGCTATGGCACATGATCCTTTCACTCTTGTTGTAGCGCTGAATAATAAGAAGGAAGCTCGAGGGGAGCTGTACATGGATGACGGAAAGTCATTCGACTACAAGTCTGGTGCATATGCTGTGAGACAGTTCATTTTCGAAGGTGGAGAGCTTCGAGCAGAAATTGTCTCCGAGGGAACTGCAGCGTTTGAAGGGGATGACGCTGAAATTGAGCGAGTGATGATTTTGGGATATGGAGAAGCTCCAGTAGCAGTTTCCTCCGGTGCGAATCCTATTAACTTCGTTTATTCAAAGAACTCTGGTGCACTCACGCTGCAGAACGTGAGGTTGAAAGCTGCTAAAGGAAACTGGAAGATAACAATCCGGTGAAGTGCTTCTATGCAGAACTGGAGCCTTGTTAATTAGACAAAACTAATATATATTACGTCGAAGCAATGACGCGGCGGAAATGATACAAACGCGGTGAACTTCAGTTCAGCCACGAAACGAACTTCTTAGCAGCTATAAGTATTTTAAGACGTTGCAGTAGAAGATAGGGAATCGGAGGGTAGCTTGCAGCTAACTCAAGAAAATCCTGCTTCAGCTTGGAGTTATTCTTGCCGTACGCACCACCATCGTCTGGATGCGTTCTCAGCCAAAACCAGTTGCTTCTCATGTGTAATGTTGATCCCTTTGACATTGGAGGAGAACCTGACGATCCCTGCGAAGGCTCTCCCGCGTCTTCTTTCCCACTTGACGCTGGAGTTGCTAGCGCTGCCACACGCCTTCCATGACCACACTCTGTACTGATTTATGATTTGGTCCATTTGCTTCCGACCAGGTTCGGCATCTGCAAATGCTTGATACAAGTTTACCTCCCATCACCAAGAGAGCGAGAAGACAAACCTTTTGTTAGAGTTGATTAAGCAAAACCCGTCGAAATTTTTGGCCTTCTAAAGGAGAGAGAATTACGTTTAGAATACTATAGCGTACTTGTCCTGCTTCTTCGCAATAAGGAGTTGCAGACCATACTAAAGAAGAAGATACAAGTTTACAGAACTTCGAATGTCACATTTGCTGTGATAAGTTATTGCCTGATTGAGGGGATTTTGCCAGGGCACCGCAGGCGTCTCGTGATCAAACCTGCTGAGTCAAGAGCACTGCTCGGTCAGCAGTGCTGACCGACTTGGTCCGACGCTCGCCGACCCTGACTCGCCCCGAGCCGGGCTCGGCGAGCCACGGACCGAGTCGCCGACTCAGTCGGCCCATCGGGCCCCGGGGGAAGGATACTGCTCGGCGAGCAGTACTCAAAAACATTCTGACCATCATGATTCATGATGATCATGGCACTTTTTTGAACTTATCGATAACTTCTACCCTTGGGTATGGAAGCATAAATAATAATAATATAATATCATTGTTAATTCGTTTATCGACTTTCGCTGTTGCATCAAAAATGCACCATCATTGAACGTGATGTAGTCTACATCATGTAGATACCGTCGGTACCCGTGTATCTAGTTTTGCTCTTCATTCCGTCTTCAGGACCTCGGGAGATTGCTATACAAGGGTAGCAGAGAGAAGTTCTGCCGGAGACCATTGAGCAGTTGTTAGAATGTGCTCGCCACCCTCGCGCATCAAGTTGTGAGTCATATCTTACGACCCTGTGCCCGGATGAACCTTGGTACCGTAGACTACTAGACTTGATACGAAGAGTGAGCACTGACTTCATCGCCTCAGTTGGATCAAACTTCACTCTGACCGCATTTGGCGAACCACCGGAATTTGCGATATGGTGCGCTCCCATCTACTCGAGAAGTACGGACCATGCGCGCTTGTGACGGGTGCATCGTCTGGAATTGGCGCCGAATTCGCTCGACAGCTGGCTGCGCACGGCTTTGACCTTGTGATCACAGCTAGGAGGAAGGACCGATTAGAACAGCTTTCTGAAGCACTGCAGGGTGAGTTTAAAATACACGTTACCATCGTTGAGCTCGATCTCGTGGAGGACAAATGTGTGGAACAACTTGCTGAAGCCACAAAGCATTTGGAAATTGGTCTGCTGATAAACAATGCTGGTATGGCTATCTCAGGAGCTTTTATGAGGAAAGAAGTGGCGGAGTATGAAAAGCTCATCGCACTTAATGTTCGCGCTGTTACGTCATTGGCCCGGACGTTTGGGAGAAAGATGTGCGAAAGAAATCGGGGTGGGATTTTGTTCGTGAGCAGTATGGCATCCAAATGCGTGCCATACTTGTCAGTGTACTCCGCGTCAAAAGCATTCGTAACGTGTCTGGGAACCGCATTGAGAGAGGAAACGCGCCCGTTTAATGTAGAGGTTATGGTACTGGAACCGGGGTTTGTGTCAACGGAAATGACGACCGGAGGGGATGGGACGTTCACCAGCGCGAAGCGGGGCAATATGATGTTGGTTGACGAATGTGTGGAGACGGCGCTTAGTGCGTTTGGGAAGCGAGGCGTGTCTACGCCAGGATTCCTTTATCAGGTACTCAAGTTCTTTGGATCACTCTTACCGAGCTCTTTCAGGGTATGGGTGATTGCCTTGCTTCTTAGGCACTCGTCCAAAGGGGAAGTTGATCGCCTGTAGGTTACAGGGTTGGGCCTGCGCATATTACACGAAAGCATGAAATCTGCCCCTATTTTGCGCCATTTTGCGGACGCCCAAATTTGTGTCACCCTTTCGGGCAGCAGGCTGTGTAGCAGAAGAAGTTTTATGTAATCGAGATGCACCGGCTGCGTTGTCTCTACGTCAACAGCACGTCATCATGATGAGCCGTTACTCGTAGCCTTGGGGAAGAGTCAAGCAGCCGACTTCCTTACCACATGCCGTCATGTGCTTCGAACTGCGCTAGTCTGGTTTGTCGTTCTCTGAAGCATTACGTTTTTTCTTTCGCCCTTGTTCCCTTTGAGCCACCTGAGTTCTGCGCTACCTCCTTCGTAAACCGTAGTGCGTCTTTGATCACCCCGCCCCTTCAAGAATGGTCTTCACTCCAATCCACGCCATAATAGGCGGCGCACTGATCGGACTGGCTGCCTTTTGGAATGCTAGTCTGAACGGTCTTGTGACAGGAATCTCCGGAACTCTAAACAGTTGTCTCACCCTGGATCAATTCGCCTTATCGTTTGTAGCTGGCTTAGCGTCATCTACTTTTGCGTTGCGGCCCCTCATAGATGCTTTCCCACCTGAGGATGTACTTTCGTCTATACCACCTGAGCTCCTAGTCCTTTCTGGCATCCTAGTGGGAGCAGGAACTCGGATTGGAAATGGCTGTACTTCTGGTCATGGTATTTGTGGTCTCGCTCGATTGAGCACTCGTTCGCTCGTTGCGGTGCTTACTTTCATGATAGTTGCGATGACTGTCGCCACTCTGAACCCATTTGTTCACATCCATTCACATTCTTCGGCACAACCTCTCTCAGCCGCACATTTGGCTGTCCTTGCTACGCTGTCTCTTTCAATCCCTCCTCTTCTTGCCATGTTGAACGCAAAGGTGGCTCTTCGTTACTCGCTTGGAATAATCTTTGCAGCTGGTTTAATTATTTCCGGAATGTGGCATCCGTCCAAGACGTTGGGTTTCCTTCGATTTCCGTCACCGTTTGCTAAGGCTCCGAGATGGGATCCTAGTCTTCTTTTTGTGTTTGTCGGGGCTTTGCCGGTCGCATTTGCTGGTTTCCAACCAATACTGAACGGGATCAAGCCATTGTTGGCGGAAAAACATTCCTTCCCGACAAGAACAGATATCGACAAGAGACTGTTGCTTGGAAGTGCAATGTTTGGAGCAGGATGGGGTTTAATCGGAATGTGCCCAGGGCCTGCCATTGTCTACGCAGGAAAGTTTCCAGGAATACAGGCAGTGACATACTTGTTGTCTATGGTAGGAGGCAGCTATGGCGCACGAACAGTACTGAACGCATTGGGTATGTGAGGAACAAGTCGCAATTTGTTCCAACTGTTGTTTTGAACAGATGATCTCTTGTGATTGCCGGAGCGCCGACACGGCGTAAAACTTTATAACGCACCTACGCAATCGTTGTACACCAAACGGACGAGCGAACGAGCGAGCGAGCGAGCGGAACGAATACTTCTCTAGTCTTTTCTAAGCATAGGAAAGAAATCTACCGAAGTTAGGCAACGCATCGAGGTCTTGCCTTTTTAACGTTTGCTTCTCTCTACACCGCGTTTGTCCTAGATTCTATGAAGTGCCATACGCGGTTCACCATCAATCATGATGATCCATGATCATTATGGATGAATCATGATCATCATCACTATCATGACGATGGTTCACAGTCGTATAGAAATAAATTTCTTTTCATCCCACTCATGCAGACCGGCTTAGGCATTCCGTTTCTTCGTTTTCGTTTGGTGAGCGAGTAGTCCGTATCTCCAACATTTCCTGGAGAACAAGTTGAGTGTAAACTGCAGAGAACTGAACGCGAACAAATATTTGTTACACGGAAGGTTATAAGAGCATCACCACCGGTGAAGTGGAGTAGAGCAAAGCATCTTTACATCGTTGGTACCAAAGATACTGCACCGTGGCACCGGTGTCATACAAGCCAAAAGGGCCATTTTCTGTGGCAGCTATAGATTTTTTTTTATTCAACCACAGCCACACACCGGTGCGCAGCAAAAAGCTCCGACGTACTGGTGCATGGTTTCAACGCCAGTAGAAATGAGTACAAGGTAAAACATGGGAAGCCCAAAGTTCCTTCCCTTTTCAAGCTCTTCTTTTCCACAGAGCTTCACCATCTACTTCATGATGGACATATCTTTGAACACTCTAGGTAAAAGTCTGCCCGCGACGGCAACATGTTTCATTTCATCTTCACCGGCAGTGTTTCGCAGAACCATTTCTTTCTCGCCATGGACAAGGCCGCCATCGAGTCTGCGTCCGAAGTTGTTTTCATATCCGACACAAACTAAACGAATTTCTCGTGATTCAGTTTTGCAAAGAAGGCTGACTCCCTCATGTCAATCGCCTTGTCAATCCCACGGCTGTCATAATCACGACATTCCCAAAGCTGAAGGTAACAATCCGCTAATATCATCGCTTTCTGTTTTGGCATCGGTTCAAACTTCAATTCGAGCAGCCTCTACAGGCGCAATCTTGCTCTCGCTAGCCACAGCCCTCCATATAGCAACATTATCATCTTTACTAATACGTGCTTCTCTATTAGGCTGTTTCGCACTAACTGGTGTTCCGGCCCTGGCCAACAGTTCGCTGCGAGTCATACGTTCTCGAGGCAGAACTGTTGACGTAAATGTTCTCATGAGTATCGCTGCTGCTGTTTGCATTTGCACCGGTGCCCTATTTGAGGGTGCACTTTTGACAACTCTGTATGCCGTCTCACATGCGGTAGAAGATTGGATTACTGGAAGAGCACGGCGAGAACTAGAGTCTCTTCGCCATCAAACACCGAGCTTTGCTCTCCGCGTCGACTCCCCGACCTCCTCTGAATCAGTCGCAGTGCCAGTGGACGACGTGGTAACAGGCGATTTTCTTCTTGTCAAAACAGGAGAAGTATTGCCTTGCGATGGGCAAGTAGCAAGCGGAGATGCCTTCGTTTCAATGCAGCACTTGACGGGTGAGCCTACTCCTCGTCATGTCGAAATGGGCGACGATGTACCAGCGGGCTGTAAAACTGAGGATGCATCCATCGTTGTACGCGTAAGCAAAATTGGAGCGGAAAGCTATCTCGCCCGCATTGCACGGCTCGTCACCGCTGCTCAAGAGAATCGCCCCCAGGTGACAAAGTTCTTTGACCGCTTCGGACAGATTTATGCACGGTCTGTGCTACTGATTTCGTTCGCCATAGCGCTTTCATTACCTCTTATATCCTCGCTGTTTGCATCCGTCTTACCATCGATTCGATACGCGGGGCGATCTGGGTCGGTCGCACGTGCTCTTGGGTTTTTGGTAGTTGCGTCTCCTTGTGCTTTACTCATCGGAGCACCGATTGCTTACCTTGCAGCGCTTAGTGCTTGCGCACGGAAGGGTATTCTTGCGAAGTCAGGCGCTAGGTCGCTGGAAGCTGCGTCTCGTGCAACGCACATTGTTTTTGACAAAACTGGAACTCTTACGACCGGAAAGCTCACCTTGACATCAGCTTCAGAATTGCCGCAGCACACGAACAAAACTAAAAAAGTGGCAGATGCCAACGGTAACGGTATTTCTTCACAACGGAGAACTCTCGATTCGCTTGGACAACTCGAAGGACACCATCTGTCGCGAATCATATCTGCCGCGGCGGCTTTAAATCGCGGAGCCGTGCATCCAATCGCGACTGCTCTTCACAACCGAGCAAGGCAGCTTGGAGCGCCTTTCCCACACATAACAGAGACTCGGACAATCGCCGGACAAGGCGTCGAGGGTGTCCTAAGTTTCGAAGATGAAGAACATGGTTCTGCGGAGCTCGCTGGCCGCTTGGGACGTCCCGCTTATATTCTTCCAAACTATTCCCCTGATCATGAAAGCATAATCGAAGACGCCACCTCGAGAGGAGAAATTGTGTCTATCCTGGAGATAGCAGAAGATAGGTACCTTCTTCGGTTGAAAGATGAAGTACGGCCAGACGCACAACCGCTTGTGCAGCAGCTACAACGGTTAGGATACGATGTCAGCATTTTGACAGGTGACAATGCAGGGGCAGCAAAGGCAGTCTCTGATTCTGTTGGAGGAGGTGTCAAAGTGATTGCAAACGCCACTCCGGAAGAGAAGCTGAAGTATGTTCAATCTCTTGAATCTGACTTGGAAACAAAGAACGGTGGGATCTTCATGGTCGGAGACGGGGTGAACGATGCTGCAGCACTGGCCTCGGCACTAGTCGGAGTTGCATGTGGTCTGAGTAGTGCGACGGCTGTTCATGCTGCGGACGTAGTATTGGTTCGGGAAGAACTAGCAAACGTGGAATGGTTCATGCAAAAGGCCAAAGCGACGGAACGGATTGTGAGGCAAAACCTCGCTCTTGCACTCGGTTTGATGGTACTCTCGGCAGGCGCATGCGTTGCAGGTTCAATTCCTTTGTGGTTGGCCGTCACTCTGCACGAAGGTGGCACTTTGCTAGTTGGAATCAATGGGCTTCGGCTCTTGAGCGGGCGATGAAGCAACTGTACCGTTGTACACATTGGAATTGTTCCGTTTCTTCAGAATTCGTTGACTGGCAACAAATTTTGTCTCTAAAGATGCAAGTATACTTTTTGTTAAGCATTACTTTAGAAGAGACTGCTTAAACCGTTCTTTGCGCGTAGGCTGTGGTGGCGCAAAGTTTCCAGAGTCTCTTGGGCTCACATCTCGAAAGGTAAGGCTATACCTGGTTGCCTCTGTTCTACCAGGAAAGATTGCATGTTCCCAAATTCGAAGAGCATCTCCGGACATGACATACACCGTACCTGGCGGAAGACGAATATCTTTTTTTATATCATGACCAACACCACTATAGCGAGATCTTAATATGAGGGTCATTGTGCATGCGCCAGCGAGACAGACACCCACGACGGCAGTTGCAATGTTTCCATTCTCACAATCGTTGTGTGGTAAAATGTGGGACTCTCCTGGCACCTTGTAGAGACTGACAGCAAGCTGATTTGGTTTGAACTCCTTCAATAGAGTTGTTAATGATTGCAAACGCGGGAGAACGATATCTGTGGCGTAGGAGGGTAGGGGAATTTGTTTCGGAGCCCGTTCGCCAAAAAGAAATCGCCTTCTAAACAGATTATAAGCAGGTCCATAGTTTTTTGTCTTCCGAAAGATGTAGTCAACCCAGGCGGGCGCTGTTGATTCAATTGCTCTCAGAAGAGAGTTCTCATCTTTGATGAATACACCACGAAAAACATGAAACCCCCGAGCTGCTACTTCTGAAGGGCTTGCTAATGCTGACAAATCTGGACAAAATCGAGGAGTAAGCATAGATGATAGAAAACTGGTGCGCTTTTTCTTGCTTCGAGCGTTCGGAGCTTTGGTTGTTGTACAGGACGACGCATGAGCTTGAATAAACGAGGTCGGATATCGCTTTGCGCAAATAGGGCATCGCGTTGATGGCGGCTCCCTCGTGTTCTTGGTGATTTTTCGTACCGAAGGCCGGGTGCTGCTTGGTTTGGAATCAGAACGCCGTTGAGCTCCCGATGGTTCTCGAACTGCGCTCGAACTGGACTTGTGTGTCGATGCACAGGCTGATGCTGACCTCTGTTCCATCGACTTGGATTTCAAAAGAGCTTCACGCCCTTTTTTTTCGAGTTGATACGATATATCAAGTTCTATAGCTTTTGAGGATGAGAAGACACCACAATTGTTGATGAATGTATCTACCGAGCAGAAACGCACACATCGTTACGGTGGAGCCGGACGAAGACCATCTTGAGGTGAACACCCCTCGGAACCCGACGTTTGGATGAGTTGTCGGCGGAATTACAGCTGGTATTTTTTGTTCAACCGGATCGATGTGATTAATAGAAAACAGATCTGACAAGGATGGGCTGTGACCGGCGGACGGAGACGTTCGGTATCTACCCACCTACGTATTTGGAGAGCACAGCATCATCAGGACGCCAAGGTCATTGTTCAGGCCACTCGGTGCCGAGGTGTTCGCGAACAGGCTCTGAACTTGCTGCAAATCCCGGCGGTGGAGCCTCCGGGCGGGCGGGATAGAAGGATACCGCGGGCGGTATAACGAAGCGTGCGTGCGGTATCCGTCTCTGTAAACCGCGTGCGTACCGAACGGGTCCATCAAACGAAAGCAGATCGCGCACGTAGGCAAAGGCGCGCTGACGTGTCACTGTGGCTGGGTGTCGCCGAAACATTGGCTCCGCGGAGCTTTCCGCGCGCGTTCCACCGCGCCGCGCGCGGTTCCATCGGGTGGAACGGCAACTGATCGGCGTAACTGGGCGACCCCGGTGGCCTGTTTCGTGGCCTGTCGTGCGTCCCTTTCCAGCGCTGCCATTCGCGCCATACTTCTTCCCTTTCCGCGCCACTGGACCTTCACCTCACACTATCCAAGATACATTCTCCCGTATCTCAAACCCGTCTTCCGCCTAGCTTCGTATATTGCTGCAGCTGGTCGCACTCTCATGACCGATCCCAATCCTCCACCTTCAGCCAACACTGATCCGGAGGAGCTTCAATCATCATCGTCCACCATGCCTGAGCCCAACCCGAGACCGTCGCAGCCCTCACTTTCAGAGGCGCCGAAGAAAAAGTCCCGTCTGCACTGGGACGAGCAGAACCTCATCTCAAATGCTCTGGAAATGGAGCGCAACGGCCCGCGCATGAAGATCGACGAGCCCAAAACGCCCTTCGTCGCCTCAGAGACGGGAAGTTCTACGTCTGGTTCGGCCCATCAGAGTCCGCCAGAGTCACCGTCGTTCATTCCCGGCGAACGTCTCGTTGGTTTTCAATCGTTGGAAAACAGCATGCCGAAGAATGGACCTTTGTCGTCGGACGGCGCCAGCAGCGCAGGCTCCACTGGTAGAAGTGTCCAGATAAAGGATGGTTCTGTCCTCAGTGGTGGCTCCTCTCCGAGGTCCAAGGAAGAGTTTGAGGCCAGGCGCAAGGCACACTATCGGAATGAGGCCCGTGTTAGCTTGGAACTCTGGAGAAATAAGATGCTGAAGGAGGACGAAGAGTTTGACAGTGAGGACTCTGGAGACTGCAATGGCACAGAGGATAATAAGGAGCTACGCCCGAACGGTGTGCCCGCTCCCAAGCTCAACGGCGGATCATCTCGCTCATCAGATTCAGAAGAAGAGTCGGGCACTTCATTATTAGAACCAAACGGAAAGCTTCACTCGGATTCGTCGGCCATTAACCAACAGCACCCAGAATAGTGGTTTCGTCTACGATGCAATATCTTCTTCTGTCCCCTACTGACCAGATACGTTTGACCGTGTACAGTTTTTCTCTCGTTTCCGTCGAGAACGTTTTCTCTAAAGAATGCACTTTTTGATGCGCTTGTTGCAAACGGATGTTTGTGGGAAGGCTTTCAAGTATTGCAAAAGACGTGCCGCGTAAGAATCATCGAATAGTTAGAGTTTTACGTCTGAAATCAAAGGTTTTGGGGTTGAGCTCTATATCTTCCTGAGTCGGCCTTTTGAGAAAGAACAAAACGAAATGAAGCCGATGCTACTGTCACAGCCCGCTCTAAGAGAATGCCGAGGTAACAAAATTGTTGATTTTCCTTGTCTGTTTCTGTGTGATACACTGCAGACGAGATCGATGGTACAATACATTATCAACCAGCGTCGAAGTATGAAGGCGAATAACGTTCCTCATGTGTCAGATAGATTCCCTTGTTGTTGTCAAAGAAAGCAGATAAAATGATTGTACAACTTACCTCACAAATCCATAGTATATTCCTCACTTCTTGCTCCTTTAGACGCAAGTACGCATAGAAGATTGCATAGTGGAACTGCTTCTCAAAAGTCTGTTTGCACAAGAATACCTCATGCTCAAAGAAAGCATCTTCAAGACTCTTCTCCACGTTGTCTGCTGCCGATTGGAATAGGGCTCTATACAGGTTGTACGGTTCAATGGTAGATGCCACAGCCTGTGAATCCTCAGCGCGAGAGAGCTTAAAGATTCCTTCGGGGAAAAGAGCTCCAATGGTAGGGTACAATTTCTCCCTTTCGTCCCTGGTTAGCTCAGTACCAAAGGAATTAACTGTGATGTTGATTGCTCTTCTGTCAGCTTCAAACATGAGAATTTCACCCATAAGCTCCGCAGTGGCGCCACCCAACTTCATGCAAAGGCGGTGAAAGTCCTCTAAGTACGCCTTGTAGAGCGTGTTTCGAATAATCTCAATGTTAATATCTGTAAGATCCTCGAGGGCAACGCATTCCGAAAAGTAGGGAGCCAACGGGGTGTCGATGATGATTTCGCGGTATAGCTCCTCGGGAGTAGTAGCAATGCAAAGGGATGTCATGGAGTCAAAGAGCCCAAGCGGATGGCATTTTTCAATAAGTTCAGAGATGTCTCGATGGTGAAGGGTGCCAGTGATAAGCAGAATAAGGTTGTCGATCATGTAAGGATAGGTCAAGTAGTCAAGGAAGGTTCCGAGAGGCTCTATGGCTTGGGCGCGAATGAATCGGAACTCCTCGACCATCTTTTTTGTAGCATGTTCCACGACAGTCTTCGTTTGCAACGGAGACGGTTCGTTTTGCAAGAAGTTGCCATAGTCTGTAGCCTTTTTGACACGATATGCAAAGCGAAATGGTCGCCAAAACAGCGTGGTTAGGAACATGTTGCGTTCTGCCAACTGCTGAGATGCGCATTACGCATTGTGCATGCAAAAGCAGATGAGGAAAGAGGAGCACGTACAGATAAATGCATTCTGACATCTTCCAGATTCTCACATTGGGTGAGGGCAACGAAGTCGGACGAGGTTAGGAAACCCTTGAGACATGAAGAGGCGGCAGTGAGAGAAACGCAGGAGCGCAGGAGGAGGAGATAAATCGCAATCGGGGGACGGGGGCTGGTAAGTGCGCTGAAGAAAGGGCGAGTACGTGACGGAGCCAGACGGGCGGAAGCCAAGTGTTTTCGTTAACGTACAGAACGATAGCCGCGCAGAATACCTTCCAGGTATCCGTCGTCTATGTTGAAGAGAAGCATGCCGCCCGGCGCCATGATGGTTTACGTTGGTGGAGCAGGTTACAGCAAAACAAAAAGGGCGTGGGGCGCGGTGGAGAAGGATCGGCGAGATGGAGCGGTTGAGCGCGAGCAATCGGTTGGGAAGTTGACGGGGAGAAAGGAGCAACTCGCACGCCACGGGGGTGGAGGTTTCGGCAGGGTGCGAAAGAACAACGAAAAAATAGGTTTGGGACCTCGCACACCGTTGACAGCTGTTCGCACGCGCTGTCATTCCGTGACGCGGGCCGATGTCGCGATCGCGGCGCGGTGGACTGGTGTACCGCGGTGCCAGCAGCAGTGCCTGTCACCGCTGTCCTACCAAGGGTACAAGGGTAACCCTTTAGCCCCTACCGGCCGAGCCGCGTAGGAGATCGCGACGCGCCGCCGGGGCGCGCCGCGCGACAACCGCAGCGGCGGCCGCCGCCGCCCCCGAAGCGACACGCGCTCCCGAAGCGCAACCCGCACGCGCCTGCTTACACCGCCGCCATCCAGCCCGCCGCCGTCGCCGAAACGGCCGCCGTCGCCGTCGCCGTCGCCACCATGGCGTGCGCACAGCAGCACGTGCGGCGGCGGCCGCCCCGCTGACAGCGGCTTACAGCTCGCGCGACGGCAGGGACGGCGGTCGGCGAAGGTGCGCGCCGCGCTCAAAAAGACCGCCGCGCCGCGCGCCGCGCGCCGCCGAGAAGCGCCGCTAAGGGCTGCGGCGGACGCCCTCGAGCGCGTCGCATAACCTCCCCTTTCAACAACGCCCCCGAGGCAACCGCACACACACACGCCCCCCCCCCATGCCGACCGACTCTTCTTCCTCGGCAAAGAACGGCTCGCAGCCCGCCGCCGCTAGGCAGCCTCAGCTCTCGCAGCCCCCTTTTCGCTATGCTCCCCCGCAGCAGCAGCTGCCCTACCCCATTGGCGGCGGCGTCCCCATCATGCCTCGCCAGCCGCCGCCCCCTGCCAATGCGCAGCCCGCACCCCCCTACTACCCCTCCCCCCCCTTCCAGACGCCCCCTATGTCCGCATACCCTGGCCCCATGCAGCAACCATACCCGCTCAATGGCTATGTCTACCAACCCACCCAATACCCGTACCACATGCCCAACGCTCCCCCACAACCCATGCTAAACGCTCGTCCGCAGTCTGCCTTCAGGACCCCCGCCCCTCCCCCGCAACCCGTCCACAAGAGCATCCTCAAGATTGTCGACCCCGACACCAACGAAGAGGTAAAGATCGACCAACAGGCCGCCTCCGCCCCTCCGTCGTTTCCGAGCCGAATCACCCACCGGTCAAGATTCCCCCAAGGCGTTCCAGGGCTCTCGAGCTTGTTCCAGATCCGGCTGATGCACCCGAACCATCCCCTGCTTCAGAGAACAAATCGGCTGACACCGACCAACCAACCCCGCCGAAAGTAAGCATAATTGCTGCTCCCGTCTCTGATTCCCACCGCGAACTTGACAAGGGACCCCTTCCATCAGAACCTCAAGCTCTACTTCAAGCCCAACCTGAGGCACAGCCCGAACCTGTAACGGAAACCTCTAATGAATCTTCAAACTTGGCTCCAGTAACTGCCCCTGCTCAATCTCAGCCGATCCCTACCGAGACACATACTGATGATAACAAGGAAAAGACGCAGCCCTCGACCCCAACTGACGTCACGCCTGTTATGAAGCCTTCCACGCCGGCTGAAATCGAAATCATGACCAGCGATGTGTCCTCTACAACATTAATCGATGCCCAACAGGAAGAGAAAGATCTTCCCTTACCTCCAGTGGAACCTTCATCCGTATCAGCGCTTCCAGAGAGTGCTACGAAGACTCCTGAGGAGCCCGTCCCACCGACACCAGTGGTTCCGGACGATGCACCAGCTGCGGATGAGCCCAGCCCTTGCACAGAACCATCAGCGGAAGTCTTAAAAAGCGAACCAGAATCTGAGAGCCCTACCAGCCCACTGGAAGCAAAACAAGAACGTGAGGAGAAGCCTACTGCGGAAGAGGCTTCCCCAGCTCCTGAACAGACCAAAGGTGACGACGCTGAAGAAGAATCAGTGGATGAAGACAAGTCGCCGAGCGACAGTGCCTCACATGGCTCGTCCCCGCCACGACGAACACGCTCGGGCTTCTTGTCGGATGGCAGATTAATATATCCGCCATCGTTCATGTGGGCAGTGCGCCCGACCATTCCGGCTCGGAAAGTCACAGAGTACGATGCAGGCCTTCGAGGCGGAGGACGCGATATATTCAAAGGCGAGTCTACAGGCGGGCGCTCCGACCCACGTTCGCAATCGGGGCGAAATCGCGCGCCGTTGTCTTCAGACCCGCGCGGGTCTCGCACCTATCCGTCTTCGGGCTCCGCACCCTTCAGCATGCCTATGGGCGGTCCTCATGGCTCTGGCCCTGGAGGGCGCTCGTTCCCGGACTTTGACCTCAGCCTTGCTAGATCGCAAGCCCCACCACCTCCAAGAGGAGGACAAGCGTCCGCCAGGGAGGGTGATCCAAGGGGATCGAGACAGCAACAAGGAAGAGGTAGGTATGATCAGTCGAGGCATTCAGGCTCGGATCCATTCATCCATCGCGCCCCTGTAGAGAAGCTCAAGCGCACAGAGAACGGATGGAAGAGAAACAAGGAAGCAGACGATGATATCACTGCTAAGGTCAAGCAAATCCGATCCCTCCTAAACAAGCTAACTCTCGAAAAGTTCGACAAGATATTCAAGCAGATTGTCGACATTGATATATCCTCTTCCGCACTACTTGACCGTATTGTGAAGGAGATCTTCGAAAAGACTTTGTTTGAGCCAGAATTTTCTGGGATGTATGCTGAGCTTTGTCGCCGTCTAGAAGCTGAGCTTTCGGTTCCTTCCAAGAGAGCAAATGTCACCGATTCCGAAGGGAAGCCAATTCCCTTCAAGAGAATTTTGCTGAACAACTGCCGGGATGAGTTTACTCGTTTCGCAGAGTCCGCAGAATCGAAGGACGACGAGAAGAAGGGAGAAGAGGAATCGGGCGAATCTGAGGAGAATAAGCCAAAGAAAGAAATGACAAAGGAAGAGAAAGAAGAAGCCGAACTGAAGGCCACAAATGCGAAGAGGAGAATGTTGGCAAATGTTCGTTTCATCGGCGAGCTTTATCTGAAAGATCTTCTCAAAGAGCACATCATCCACCGTAACTGTATCCAGAGATTGCTGAAATTGGGTATCGAAAGCAAGGAGGAAGACGTCCTTGAAGCACTGTGCAAGTTAGTGAGCAAGACTGGGGCGAAGATATCGACCAATCCAGAAGCTGAAAAGCTTATCAGAGAATACTTCTCCCGGTTTGAACTTCTTAGCCGCGACCACACTCTGCCTGCTCGAATCCGTTTCATGATTCAAGACTTGATTGAGCAACGTCGTAATGGATGGAAAGTGCGTAGGGAAAAGAAAGGTGCGAAGACTATCGCAGAGATTCACAAAGAAGCCAAAGAGGAGGAGCGAAGAAAAATGGAAGCGCAGCAGGCAGCGAGAGACCGGAGACATCGCGGCGGTATGGGTGGTCGCGATCGCATTCCTCAAGGCTTTGTACCGAGAATGACTATGCCGTCAGGCCCAAGACAAGGTGGCAACCAGTCGCGGCTTGATCGGACTCTGGAGAAGCAACCGAATCGTCCCATTTCTAGTATTTCTGGCGGTTTCCCGCCCGTCAGTCTTCGTCCAGGCACTTCCTCGGCCCGGGTTGGGTCTTTGCGGCCTGGTGGTTCTTCCTTTGGGTCATTTGGGGTCCTATCGTCCGACAAAGACACTAGCGCCAATGGACAGACGACTGAAACTCGTCGATCAAAGATGGGGGGTTGGCAGCCTGTTTCGCGTCGTTCTCAGTCTAGTGCTCCGAAATCTGCTCCTCCCAAACCTGATGTGATGGATCCTAAGATCTTGAAACGAAAAGCGAAGGGAGCCATGGAAGAGTACTGGGCGAACCCGTCCCTTACCGAGGTACGTGAGATCCTAGCAGAGGAAATCAAGGCCCCGAATTACAAGTCTTTCATTCATGAAGCCCTTGTCGCGACGTTCAGTGCAAAAGTTGCCCACCAAATCAAAGGTATCGATCTATTCGTAGGTTTGGTAGAGGCACCAATTCCCGGACAGGTGTTCAGTGAATGCTTTTCTAAACTTGTTGGAAAACTATCCGACATGGAAATTGATAATCCAAGAACAGGGGAGTTCTTGGGACGACGGGTTGGGTTCCTCGCAAGGGATATGCAAGCAATTGAAGACCCAAAGAGAAGAGCCAATCTTGCGATATTTACATTCGCAGAGCTATATCAGAGATTGAATGCGTCAGTGCCAGACGATGACGAGAGAGCAAACATTGTGCGACAGGTGGCTGATAGAATACACGTTGACTTTGCCGGAGACATGAGTGCATGGAATCCTATGCGAGGACTTGACAAACTGTCAGACATGCTGAAGGACAATAAGGTTTCGTTTCTTGTTCCGTATCTCGAGACGGAAACTCGACTCAAAGAACTAATTAGTGAGAAGGAATCTACGGAGAAGGTCGAAAAACTACTTCGCTCCGCGTCTGAAGTCGCCAATTCGAACTTGATGAGGATGGTCGTGCGATGCGGATTTGATACATTTTTCATGAGCTCCACGGATGAAGTGGTAGAGCAGTTCAAGAAATGTATTGGTACTCCAGTGGTGAGCGGTTTCGGCTCCCTATCACCGGACGTCCAGTTTTCAGTACTGCTTGCTACTCAAGTGTTTATTGGGCGGAGCTTAAATTTCTTACCACCCCTGTCAAACACTGATGAGAAGCATGGAGACGTTGCGTTTAAGGCGCTCTTTGAGTCTGGACTTGTGGCAAGTGGTACGTTCACACGGTGGTTGCGGGACAAAACTGAAAGTGAAAAAGTTGCATGCAAGAAGGAGATGATTGAACAAAGTCATCGCTTCTTCAAGTTGTTGCCGAAGGCAAAGTAATGAAATGGCCAGTCATGTACGTACAAAGGTGACTAGAATAATTACCGTAATTGAAAGAGCATTGTAAACTTGGTACAATTTCCGTTCTCAATCCGTAGATGTAAAGCTTCGCGCGCAGTTTTTGCACACTTGAGACTGTACAAACGTACCGAAGGTACCAAACGTAGCCTTCTACGTCTACCTACCTCTCTCTCTTTTATGGGCACACTGGTACCTACCTCTAGTGCCTAGGAACGATGTACAACGGTACCTGTCCGAGCCCCGAGCCAAGTTAGTGCATGAACTGATTTCAATCAGGTTGGCATTCAAGGTTCATCTAATGAGGCTTGATTCTCATCGTCCGTAGGTGTAGAACATGCTCAAACCAAACTATCTTCTGTCTTTTGCCTCGCATATCAAACAAACCACGATAGTCTTTTTCACTGGTGACCAGTTGCTCAATACAAATCTATCGTTGAAATCGACTTATCGGCTCAGGAAAAGTATGTCGAGAACACAACGCTTCATGAACGAAGAGGTCACCGCGATAGCTTGTAGCACGAGAACGCAACGCTTTTTGAACGAAGGGTTGTGCCAGTTCTGCGAGACGTGATCAGCATGTTCGCTTTCGTGCTCAAGAGTATTTTGGGTGCGTTGTCTACACTCTTGGGTTTGGGAGGCAGTGTGGTACACAGAACGTACCGTTCCGTGCACGAACGAGCGAACGAGATATTTATTTAAGGGCATTTGCACCATTCGCACCTGCACGTATACGGGTACGGATAACTCTTTTGATATATCCGCAAGTGAAATGTCATTCACTGTTGCGCAAACTGCGTATCTCTCTTTGAGTCGATTCGACGGAAAAAGTTTTCTCAGGCAGCGCTTTGATATCCAGAGCAACTTTTTTTCACGCTCAGTTATATGTGACATGCAAAACAATGTTTAGTGATATACCCATCCACGTAGCTTACAAAATGCAAGATGAGCCGCTAATCATCATGCTTTATGATCAACGTAGATGTGTCTTTCCTGGTTTACTCGTTGGTTTGTGATACAAAGTCTTGAATCAGCCTCACCGTCAATGAGTCATTGTTTGTGTTCCCTGCCACACAGCCAAACTTGCAAAACTTTACTGTAGTTTAGAGATAAGGAACTACCGTCCAAAATAAAGAAGAAGAAGAAACTCGCAAAACGTTTCTCATATGATTATCGTCGGTACCTGCAGCTGTCGGGGTTGTGGTCATAACGGAAGCACCGCTATGAGACACCTTTTCCGCCTTATGCAGAAGTATCTCAGTGCAAGAGTAGCCAGCATGACTTGTCAGGTACGCGTATCAAACGAATGGCGCTAAGCCCACGTCGCTCGAGCAAATCTACGTGTGTACGATCCAGGAGAGGGGAACGAGTTCTATAAGAGGAGCCTAGCCCTCCACTAACCTTAACATGCAAGCGCTACCGTCGAGTGGAGAAAAGCTGTCTGAACATCACAACTGATCCCCCAAAATGTGCTCTAGCTGCAATGTCAACTACTATTTTCTTCAACACCCGTTCTGGTCAACGAATGACGAATGTGACTGTGAGAAATCGAACAAATGCAACTGTGACAAGAACCCCTGCTCTCGCAAATCCAAAAAAAGGGACTCTCGGAAGAAATCCAGCTGTTCCGATTCCGATGACGATTGTGGTAAATCCAAGTCCTCTTGCGACTGCGATGATTCGAAGTTCAAATTGAGATTGAGGCTGGTGCCCAAACTTTCTTGCGAGAAGGAAGAAAAGAAGAAGTCTTGTTCTGGCTGCTGCTCCTGCTCTTGAATCAGACAAAACGGCTGCTCGGATATCAACGGAAAGACGAAACAATATGCCAGTAGTAAGACGTACACGTCTCTGCTTGCATTTCCAATTCAGATAACCCCTCATGCTCTCGACTTCTGAGACAGCGGTACAGTTGAACTTTTCGGCCCTAGCATTTGCCTTCATTAATCCCGTGCTTCGAATAAATCAAGTTATACCAACTAGTTGGGTGTTTTGCGGAGATTGAACATTATGATTAGTTTGCTCTCAAACACTGAAGTCAACCAAAGCTGCGGTAAAGCAGTTGAGAAATGACGGCGGCTGAGGTCATTGCGGCTGTCTCCGTTCGAAGTCGGTTCCTTCCAAGAGATACCCGGGTAGCACCAGCGTTCAGTAGCTCTTCAATCTCTTCTTCTTCAAATCCACCTTCAGGTCCAGCCAGAAGTAGCACCCTCTGTTCTCTCTCAACATCCGCCATGAATGAGCCGGTCAGCAAAGGTTTTCCCTTTGGACAAAGTAGTAAAGCAATTGGGTACTGAGATGTTGCCTCGACAGCTACTTCAAAATCCACAACTGAAACAGTTGGAGTGGAGTCCCGCAATGACTGCTTTGAGGCTGAGATTGCGAGCCGATTCCATCTCTGTAATTTATTCGGGGAGGGAGCTGTCGCGATTGTCCGTTTTGTTTGCATAAAGTGGATTGAGTCGGCACCTAGTTCAGTTAGCTTCTCTACAAGCCAATCTGCCCTGGATGGTATCTTCGGAATCGCAATTATGAGCGAAAGGCTTTTGCTAGGAAGCTCTGATCGTAAAAGCTCAATGACAATCGCTGCTTCATTCTGATAAATAGCGGCCGCAGTCTGCCCTAAAGAGTTAAGCAGAACAAGTTTATCGCCATTTCTGAAGCGCCGAGCACGAAGATGTTTGCATTCCTCATGTGGAAGCCGCACAATTTCTTTCTCCCGGAAAAACGAGTCCACAAACACTCGTGTTTCAGCTTTTGCCTTACCGGTTGGGTATGATATTGGATCTCGAGAGGAATCCATGGCATATGCTCCAAAGAGAATTGGTTCGTGAATCAAGCTACATTTTTGTGTTGAAGCCATCTCGAGCAGGCTCCTTCTCCCATTAAAAACGACGGAGTTCCAGGCGCACCACCTCCCGGAGTTTGTGGAGTTCGTGTTCTTGTGCGTGACAACCATTGGTTCTGCTGGCAACTGAACACTTCGACGAAGGCGAAGGCAGGCCGCGTAAAGCTATCTTCCTGGGTCTAGAGCCCTCTTATCCTTGGTGGAGGTCAGAAGTGGATCAAGTATGTCCAAACTTGATCCTGGTGACGACTTTGCTTAGGACGGATTTGGTGGGGTCTCGAAAGTGGCCAGGCATTGCGGGCAATGGAGAAAACCTGCAAGTCTGTATCTGCAATGCGGATTTCCATTTTGCAAAATGTTCTTTGACGCGATCTATCTGATTTATATTGCCTCTACCCTGCATGCTATCCCTATGATCTTCTTTACTGTTATCTCTGACTGACAGTCTCGTATGTTCATGCCTTTCATGGCAGAATCTCTGCCGCTTCCGAGACCGCCCTGAGTGAAAATTCCCGGCACTAGTCATGCTTGGTTGGACTGGCAAAGTTGACTTAGTGATATAGGCAATCGATACCTATATGGTACAATTGAGTTCTCTTGTCATGGAATGCCCCTCTACCGACAATCCCCAGATTTCTGAATGGAGAGCTGCATGGGCGGAATGAGCCGACAATCGTCAGAAACGAAACGCATGCGGTGAAAACTACTTGAGCTGCTATTACTTTTCTTCGTGTTCTCTCCAAGGTAACGCAATACATCTCTATATGCGTATCACGCTATTCAACATAGATGGTGGTCCTGCTACTGCAGTAGGAGGTTTGAGATGTTGGGATTCTTAGTGAATTGCTGTGTACAAGGGCGTCATGCAGGGGCGTCAAAAAGAAAACAACGAAATGGTTTGGGCGACCAGAGGTCAAAGCGACTGGGCTAATCACTTGTCAAGACGGCGATACTTTTGTTGGTGATCCAGAGCTCTGGGCATATATAACTTGGGTTGCATACGCTTCCCAAACATATATATGCACCGTAACATAGAACAAGGTGACATTGGTGATGCATACTGCGGGAACTATTGTCGTCGCTATCGAACGTTAACCTAATTCTCGCAATCATCGCATCCATCGTGGATAGTCGTACTCTCCAATGCAGTATGCTCATGCTACTACATCCGTTTCGCCCAAAGACAATTCTGCAACAATACGTGCGAAAGTGAGAAAGTATCAAGCTTGGAACAGAGTTGTTTACGCACAATGTCTGAATTACGGAGTGGGTTGTACTTGTGTATCATGACTCGTTGGAAAAGGAAGCATGTTAGCATGGTTGAAAATTCTTGCCCGAGTCTGTGCTGCATGAAACTCGCGCGCAAGATTGTTCAACTTGAAGATGCGATGTTTATGATGCTGATGAGCACGACACTCCTTCCATATTCTATTCGCTTCGTTTAGAATCTGGGTCGCTTGCTCTGCGGCTTCAACGCCTTCTTCGCGAATAGGGCTGGCTTGGCACAAGTTCGATGCGGAGAATGGCAGTTTAGGTAGTGCTCTGGGCGAAAGTTTAGCTTCCAAGTAGCGCTCTGCACGCTGAGCATTGTGGAATTTCGTTTTCTCCATTACTGAGATCGGAGACTCCTCATCGTTGTTACAAGCGCTTAGCTGGGGAGGACATAATTGTTCTTCTCTAACGCCAATAGCACCAAGAAGGAGTTGCAAGCCGTGCAAGCGACACTTTCGATCTCGAATCCAGGCGTGCAAGTTAGAGTTAGTATTCGACAGGGAGAACTGAGATCCAGTGGCTTCTACGAAGATGGCCAACGCCAGTGAGGGACATAGATGAGGCCCGCATTGAGCAAGAGAAAGCAAAGTGCGAAAGTGACCCAATGGAGTCGGGAAGCCGCACGCAGAGCAAGTGAGAAAAAGAGAAGCCGTTTCTTCCTTGGATGGAGGCAAAGTGGGGTCGGACGAGCCATGGGATGAGTGGAGTTGCTGAAGGGCTCCACAGCCATCACAGAGTACTGTGGGCGTGTCATCTATGAGCAGTTGATATTCGACATTGCGGAAGGACTGAAGGGTTATAGAATGAGAGGTTTCGGATTTCTTGGAAGATTTGATCGTGGTTAGAAAATCGGAGAACAGACCTGGCCATAGCAGTTGTTGGCGACGACGCCATCGTTGAAAACGCAGAAAGGTGGTGACAGTTACATCGATCTTCAAGGGGATAGACTGCATCCAATGTGAAAAGGCAAAAAGGTTCAGTAGATACGGGCAAGATGGCTGTAAAAGAAGTGTTCTCTGAACACTGTTGAACAGTGAACACTGTTCAGGTGCTCTCTCCGCAATGCAGAGTCCGCATTGGCTGTCTGGAACCAGAACATGCGATCAATACAGCCGTTTCGGAAGAGCGGGTTGGCGCCAAAACGGCACCACGTGTTCGTGCATGCGTCGTGTGAGACATGGCGTTCATCGCTGGAAAATTTCCAGTGGAAATCGCCAACTGTTCTGGAAAGGATTCGAGCGTTTCTTTCATAACCCGTCTCCACTCCCTTCGCCAATATTCGCTCATCCACAACGTTAGAACCGCACCTCGCCTCTCTACGCCGCCGTTCATAAACAACAGCAGTTCAACAATCCGGATAGTTCTCTTAAAATGGTCAAGAACCTGACCCAGGTGGATCAAGAGTCCCTGATATCTTTTGCTTCCTCGGCAGCGCCGGGAACACAGGTGTCTCTCCAGGTTCCCAACTCCGATACTGCAGCTGGCGTCAGAGTGCGCCTCACGTTAGCGGGATTCATCGACATCAAAGACACTTCAGCGTCCACAATAACAGCTTCTCTTCCGTCATACGAACAAGGAACGTCAGTGTCTCTTTCCGACGCCCCAAAAGCACCCAGCTCCAATGCATGGGCCACTGCTCTGTCTTCCAACGAACAAGTCGCGTTAGTAGACGAAAACGAACTGCTCAAGCGTGATGGTATTCCAGACGGCGATGGAAAAGGCTGCGCTCCCGATAGTTCTGGAAAGCGGAAACCATGCAAGGATTGCTCCTGTGGACTGGCCGATGTGTACGAGGAACAGCAACAGTCTACCGCTGCTCCGAAGAGTTCATGTGGGAACTGTTCACTAGGTGATGCTTTTAGATGTGCTAGCTGCCCTTACTTGGGACTGCCACCGTTCAAACCTGGTGAGAAGGTGGCCATTCCTACTTCTTTTATGACCTCGGATATTTGACAACGACGCACCAAGTCGCGATGTCGACGTCGACAGCTTTTACGCTGAGCACGCAAGAACCGAACTTAGCGGCTGCAAGCTCATGGATCGCGGATCCGTTTAAATGGCTTCTGTCATTCGGTGCTCAGTCGCGAAAGACTCCGTAGGTACAAACGTTTCATCGGGAAAAGCAAAGTGGCTTTAAGCCCTCTACGAACGAGATCCCAACTAAATGCAGCGATAATTAATGTGTACTGCTACTTCGATGTCATCGCGGAGAAAGGGGCTTTTCTTCGATTATTGTCAAGGCCCCCGTACTGGACGATAGTGGCGCCACTGGGAACTCAAGCATCACAACAGGATTTGGACCCCTGTGGAGAAGAGCAACGATAGGTGATTGAGCTCAAGCACTCTGTCTTTCCTTTGGAACGTCAAGCGGTATATTCGCGACGTTTGTGAGGTCAGGCTATTATATCTGGGCACCCATTTTCACCTTTCACGTTGTCTCACGGCATAAACATATGTCAACGGCTTGTCACACAGGTCCTGAATAGAGTCGAACCAGTCTCTTTCGGATATCGTACTCGCACAATAAACTCGAGTTCTCTCTAATTTTGGCGTTTATATTCTTCAGAAAGTTAGTCGGCATATAGGATTAGTCTGGATTGCCTTTAAGTCTACCTTATGACCAAAGAGGTCACGAATGTTACGAATACCATAACGGATCATAGTTGGTCGTTCAAGACTCAAACCCCAAGCAATCACCGTCACGTCTTCCGGAATGCCCATTGGCCTGATCATCTCGGGTCGGAACACGCCAGAATTTCCCACTTCTACCCATTTGTTAAGTCCTTCGTGATACGAATGAATCTCCAAAGATGGCGTTGTGTAGGGGTTATGGGTCGGCTTGAAACGCAACTTGGACATACCCATTTTTTTGAAGAACTCGTGAATAATTCCTTTCAAGTCCCCTAACGAAAGGTTTCGATCTGCTACAAGACCCTCAATTTGATGAAACTCCGCCAAGTGCGTAGCGTCAAGCGTTTCGTTTCGGAACACTCTGTCAATTGAAAAGTATTTCTTTGGCTTGAACTCCTTCTGTCGGGCGAGAAGGTACAACATCCGACTCGAAACAGCTGTAGTATGAGTGCGAAGGATGTTCTTTCGCGCCTCTTGTTCCGACCACTCGTAGCGGTAGCCTCTGGACCCAAACCCGCCTTCTTCGTGAACCTTCCGCACCCGCTCGAGATACTCCCTGTCCATAACATTTGCATATTCGGGATCCGACAGGAAAAAGGTGTCGTGTTCATCTCTTGCTGGATGCTGTTGTGGTTGGAAGAGGGCGTCAAAGTTCCAGAATGAAGACTCCACGTAGTTATTTGTTGGCATCTCTTCGAAACCCATTTCTAGAAAGATGAGTCGGAATTGCTCTCGAACTTTGAGCAAAGTATGTAGGTATCCGCCACTCGTTTGCTTCCCTTCGGCGTCAAAGTTGTATGGTTTAAAGGCAACAGATTTCCACTCTCCAGACTCAAGCATTTCTCTAGTTAGCTCGGTTGCCTGTTCTTTGCGTGCGTCTGACAGCCTTTCTCCTGGGAATATCTTGAAGGTCTTATAAGGTTTCAACGCCGCAAGCTTTCTGGACTTGAGATCTTTGAGCATAGAACTGGGCACTCCATCTGGAGCGCCATCCTGATCGCGAAGCTTTCGAAGAGCATCAGCAACGTCGTCGATCACATTAACGTCAGCATTGACCTTAAAGGCTTTCGTTTGCTTGTCAATAGAAACCCATTTTCGACGTAGGGCCTGTTGCTTCCCTCTGATCATGACTTGTTTCGAAACCGTTTTTTCCAGTTGGGTAGGCATCGGAACCTCGCCGAGATCCAGTACATCCCTGACTGCATTGAAGAAAGCCACTTCCGGTGATGTGGAGTCAGCATAAGACAACCCCTCAGAAGAAATCTCCCAGCGATTATGGGTCACTGGCTCCAATTTGATCGCTAACTTTGCGTTTAGTGACTTAAGAATGCCATCAACCAAGGTTTGGTGATCAGTTCCTAACCGATGCGACAGGGGTAGTGACTCTATGAAATCAGACGCGGAGCCAAGCTCTTCGACGGAGCGAAGCAAAGCTTCTTCGATCGTCACGTCCGTAGACATCACTTTCTGTGCGTATGAAATGGGAGTTTGGATAGAACGCGGTAAAGCAGCGCGGTGGAAGTGCACTTCTTTGCAAAGTTCTGACGCACGAAAACATAAAGACTCGCACCACATCGACGACGTCGACGGCTGAAGAAGCTCGTTGTGTCATTGCTGGCCGGTTGCCTACAAAAGCGCGGAGATTTATTATGTAAAAAATTATTTTGCCGCCTTTGACAGCAACATATTTACCCTGCACTCGCATTTTGCAGGGAGATCATTGAGCCCTTGTTCGTCCTGGATTGTATCGGCTGCAGTGCCAGGAGCAGCCGCTCACTTCGAACACAGAGCTTCTGAGATCATGCTTTGCCAACTGCAACGTCAACGAGCATTTATGATTTCATGCTACTCTGTTCGACTAATCTCTGACTCTCGCACAACCGGAGCTAACTGCATCTTGTAAGGTCCTAGCCGACAGATTCGTTTGGCAAAATGAACGGCGCCTTGTCCTTCCTGTGTTTTTCTTGCCCCGCCATAAACATCTCTGCCTGCGGCAGATCGTTCAATTGTAGGCCAGTCATGGTACAACGGCCGCCTGCATACCGGATATCCTCCACAATTTTCATGAACACTAAGCGCCCTTCAGGAGCTTCAAACCGGAAACGAAAAGCCAACCCATCCATATCGCCGCCGATTGATGACGAAAACGCTACAATTGCAATTCAAGACGATGAAAGGGCAGCGAATGCGCCTGATGATCCTTTGGATGAACCAGATGACAAGGATTTTGAGGATTGGTCTCCTGTTGCGGAGGATGATGACGATGTATCTCTAGAACAGCTACTCCTTGATGATGACGAGGAAGAAAATGAAGACCTAGTGGATGGCGATATTCTGTTAAGCGAGGGTTTTGAAGAAGATACGGACGAACTTGATATTGACGGCGCTTTCGATGGAGATGACGAGGACGAAGACGACGACGAGGAAGAAGATGGAGACGCCGAAGATGGCGATGCTTTCGACGAAGATGATGAACTCGCCGCGCAGGCTGACGGTGAAGATTTTGACGGTGAAGAACCAATTAGAGCGGTAAGAAAAAGGCAGAAACGCACCGTAACAAAAGCAAGAAGTTTCCCGGTGAAGGTTTTAGATGACGAGGAAAATTTGGAAGCTTCAGAAGATGCCCTGGGCCCTATCGCAGATGGCTTTGAACCCGTGCTTGATGTAGAAGACGTCGTCGAAAGAGACGGCTCTAATGCAGACTTGACAACAATTGACCACGATGAGAACTCGGAAGAATTGGATGAGCAAAGCGCCGAGGATATTAGAAACGCTGCGAATATCTTATCCGAAAGCGGAATCCTTGGTCTTGGTTTGGGAAAGGGAAAGAAAGGTGGGCCATCTGCTGCTCGGAGTGTGCCGCCTACAGATGATGATTTGGAGGACGAAGATGATTTTGATTTCGAAGGATTATTTGACACCGAAGACGAAAACGTTGATGAAGAAGAGGAAAGCAGTGATGGTGAAATCGAAGTAATTGAAGCAGTGAAGGAACAACAAAAAAGAGTAGACCAAGAATTCGCGTTGACATCTGAATCAAGTTTTGGAAAGGTGTGGGAGCTCAATGAAGATACACATGTTACCATCACGGAACCAGGGCAGGCCTATGCATATGAATTAGATGAAGATGACGAAGAAGATCAAGAAATGTCAACGGTCAGAAGAGGAAAGCAGGGAGGATGGAGCGGAGGTTTAGCGTCGTATCCCACTTCTGCAGACTTGCCTGAAGGATCAAAGGAGTGGATTGCACGTCGCTCATACGAATTGCTTGCTCAATCTACACCAAAGGAAATGTTTCAGTGGACCAGGCGGCATTTATCTCCTCCACGAGCAATTTCCGATCTGTACCCGAAATCGAAGCAAGAGCCGGGACCTCTCGGTAAGCAAATTCTGAAGCTTTCGACACCGGACTCTTCGTCTGCGTTGACAGGAAATGAGCAAACTAGTGAAGCAACTGAGGGGAAGGAGGAAGGAAATGAAGGGGATGAAGGCCAATTAGAAGACGATACAGCCAAAGGCTCAAAAGCCAAGACATCTGCTGGATCGAAACCAGCAGAGACAAACGTTGCAAGTGATAGAGCGGCTTTGGATCGATCTATGACGTTTCCGAGCTCGTTTAAGTTTAAAATCGAAGCCATAGGTGAAGAATTTCGGGACCATATTCAACAGATTGTGGATGACACTTTGAGAAGAGAAGTCGAGCCACTCTCGCTTTCAGTGGAGAAAGAAGGAAAACATGAGAGAATTGAGTTCAGCGTTACTGTTCAGAACTCCAAAGAAATCACCGATATTTTCGAAGCTCTTCATAGTGACGAACGCGTTAAACGTAGCTATGGGTAGCTTAAATCCGCCAAACGGTAAACAAAAGGAATGTGGGCGTGCACAGAACTCGTAAGCGAACAGAACTATACCACCTCTGCGTGGCTTTCTTGCATTATCTCACCACCTCTTTCGAAAGTTTGCCTCAGCTTCCAAGAAGAAAACCAACAGAAACATTGTACAGCTCATGTGCAGAATGCAATTCGACTATTGCGAGATGCTAGTGGAATTTCCGTGATATACGATTTGTCATTGTCTGATACAGTCCATTCGTTCGTTCGTTCGTTCTCTCCTTTGATATCATCTTACAATGAGCAGATAATGAAGGATTGCTTACCTAGTAGAACGGACCCGAAGTTCTTAACTCGACTCCGCTTGCGTAGTCTTTACGTTGCGGGGTAATATCCATTGGCTGCACGAAGGCAAAGCATCTCGAGAGTTTTCTTTCAATAGAATAGCAGAGAGCTATCGGCTATCGCTTTATTTTTGACCACGTACCCTTGGGAATCAAAGGAATAGATTCATCGTACTCCTCGCGATGATAGTTCATCTCAGTGGGAAACTTTTGTCAATGGACAATGCAGCCATGCAACTCCACATTCTTGTAATGCAGGCCGTGTGATACAGAATAAACCTTTCCTCCTAAAAAAAGACTCAACTGGGAGTAGATTTGGCACGTGCTCGAATCCCCGAGGTTAGATGGCTAGCATACTCCAACCCTCTGCACCAAGATTACATCAGTGAGGGGCGCATAATGCTTGAAACCTGTAGGTGTACCAGCTTTGCAACAGGAATTTGTAAGCAAGATTTGTGTTGGACTCATTGGCCGGAGACTACTGCAGTCAAATATATAAAGCGCTGCGTGGGTGCCCAATCCTGAACAGGTCGGGGAAAGTTCATAAGATATTCCAGTGTACTTTCGTCTACTTCTAGGGGAGGGTAACTTCTGGACGTGTGAAAACACCGTGAGAAACCTTGCGCAACTCTTTGCACTCAAACAGAAGTTGACAGTATACAAAAAAGCTAATCAATAAACACCAGAGAGTGATACGATTGAAAAGAAGCAGACTCAGCTTCATTCTCATCAAGAGGAACCAATCTCACTCGCCTAATGTTAGCCGCGTTTCGTTGCTCTTTAGAACCTACTGATACGCTGAAGATCTTCATGCAGTTTGCAGTTCATGCTTGTCTAGTGCATGCCGTACAGCATGTTCCACGTCATCCACAACTACATGAGCTGCGTCGACTTCATCATTGACCCCCTTGAAATTACCAGTTCGTACTAACACTGACCGCCATGGATGCCCTCTGGCATTCGCACCGCGAACATCTGAGGGCGGGTTATCTCCAATTGCATAAATAGTCGGCAAAGTCTGCGTGCAATATCCCATGTGACCCAGCTGCTGGCGAAGAAGACCTTCCGCCAACTGATAATTCGGAGCATGAGGTTTTCCAAACTGAACGAAACGCAATTCTCTTCCGGTTACATGCGCATAAACGGCTCGTAGCGCTACGCAGAATGACCCTCCAGCCAACCGGGGCAGGTGGTACTCTGTTGGGAACAGAATATCAGGATTACAAAAGTACAAATCGACAACCTGCTCATCGCAGTGCTTTCGGCTGCGATCTCCATCGGAACGCAAGATGTCAATCAGAAGTTGAATATCACGTCCCCAGTCCCGAGAGTCCGTCATGACAAAAACGGCTCCTATGGGCATTTCAGACACACGGTAATCCTCTTCAGAAGGCTGTACGTGCTCAAGACGAGCAAATGGTGTAGAATGGGAATCAACATGAGCCAGTGCTTCGGTACTAATGACGTGCTTGAAGCCATAAGAACGGGCAATTTCAGCACAGTGAGGATTACCAACAGTCAGCACAGCTTTGTTTGCATACATGAGCATTAAGTTTTTGAGCGGGGAGTGGGATAAAACGATGTGGTGCTCTTGAACTGGAACGTTCAACAAGTTGGTGAGTTTCTGAGCACGTGCAGCTTCAGTACTTCCGCCGCCATTTGTTAGAAAAGTTATCGGAGTGCGCCATTGGCTTCGTGACTCGTCGTATAGACTTTGAAGCGCCGGTTGAGCGGCGGGAAGAACCGAACCACCGCGAATGAGGACACCATCAATGTCGAAAACAAAAGCAGGGCCGTTGTATGGTTGATTGGTTGAAAAACGTCTGGAAAGAACGCGAGCGTGGAGTAGGGTTCTGGACAATACCATGTGTTCAATGTCTTTTGGAGACTTCAAAGAGCAAACGACACTTAGGACCTTCTGTGTTGCAATTACTTCACATCAGCGGACCTTCAACGGATCAGGGCATCATGATATGGCTCCGGAGAGATTACCCAGTAGCCGGTACAGCGAATGATTACGAACTCTCTTGCTGAGACTGTCTGAAAGCTCTCAACAGCAGATCTTCCTCACAAATAAAGAGTTTTGTACTCTACCTCATGAGAGGCGCATTATAAGGATACTGGGAGCATCCTGAAACACCTAACGCACAAAATCGCATTGTGTGCGTTTGTGTATTTGCGATTCATAAGCCTTCCTGAAATCACAAAAACGTATCAGCAGGTGTCGTCCAGTGCCATACGTTCTTTGTCTCACCACCGACATTCCACACTTTAGCGTACCTTCTAAGAGATTTAAAACACCTACGCTCACTGCAAATGAGACTTCCTCAGACTGCCTCACGTTTGCATCCACATTCATATGCAGGGTCACGAAACTACTGGCAGGAGAACATAAATTTTCTTTTGGACGTTGTGGCTCATATTCAGCCAACCTCTCTTGAAGATTAGAAGTTAGTTCAGCCTGATTTCAATAATTGGGCGGAGCGCGGCAAGCTATCTATTCGAAGCGACGACAGCTTGAAAGACAAGTTCAATAAGCTTGCGTACGTACGCAAGAAGACAGATGACTCTACAATTCACCCACGAGTATGTAGAGCAAAAGTCATATATCGCGAAATTCAGTCCAAAACGTTAGCAAACGCGTTAGAACAGCCCGACGACAATATGAATTCTACAGAACAAGACCACAACAAGGTCAAGAGCCAGAAGCGGGTTATCGAAGTTCAAAAACTCCACCAACAGCGCACGAGGATGAAGACAAAGAAGAAGAAGTAAGCGCGAGTTTTCCATCACATAATGAGCCCCCGCTAAAAAAGAGAAGAATTCCACGGGAGTTGTCTCTTGAGCGCCGCTTTCAATTCGATGTTGTTCGCGATATGAAAATGATGACGTCCAGTATGGTATCCGTTGCTTTAAGCGTTAAGAAGGCTCTTGATGGAAGAATGACTAATGAAATTCGTCAAGCGATTCGTGAAGAACTGCATGTAAAGCAAAACGCCAAAATTGTGTGATG
>VCMS01000022.1:214035-269225 GCA_022539475.1 Gracilaria domingensis
GTAGCACGCGGACCCACGGAGTGTGGCGATGAACACGCGAGAGCGGTAATAGCCCACGCGAGTGTGTCGAGCCACGAACGGTATGCACCGGTACACCAAGTAGTGCTACCTGTAAAACAGGGACAGAAATAAAGAAAACACACACAAAGTAAACACGCGAAAGCGGTAGTGGTGTTAATGATGCCGCGAGGCGGATGATGAACCCTGCACAAGGTGTCGACTCTCCGGGAGGAGGATATCGGTCACCAAGGGTGAAACATCAGAGCCGAACACTCGGTTAGTCCGTTTACTTCCCCGACAATGGGTGCAGCTCAACCTACTAAGTAGTGTAGAGTGCCAACCCACTGTCAAGCGGTGTAGCGAAAATATCTAGAATAAACATCTAAAATACCCCAACTAATGGGTGCAAACTTCCCACACGTGTGTGACCCACCGGCTAAGCCGTGCGCCTCATAACACTAATTCTAATATTAAGTATACCCAAGAATGGGCTGATCTCACCAGTTACTCATACTGTGTGCCACCACCTCCCGGCATCGCCGTGCATGTTATGAATCGCATCAGCGAAGGAGTCCCGCAATCGCGTTGCACTACATTTCCCCCTCCTTAGGGTGCGAGACGACCACGCGAGCGGTTTCGCTTTCCTCCTCTGGAGTGTATTTAAGCACGTCGGCATGACGGTCTCCAATCCAGCCTCCCCGGTCTCTTCTAACGGCGACTCCGGTCCACCCTCTCCACGCGTACTGCGGTAGTGTCTCCTCCGATACCTCGGCGTTCGCTTCCTCCTCTCTCGCTTCCAGCGCTTTCTTCTCTTCCTCGCGCCGCTTCCGCGATGCCTAACCCCAATCAGGGTGACGATCAACCGCCTGGCGGGTCCCAAAACCAATACTTTGGTGGGTTTGCTGGTGTTTCACACCCTTCCTCCTCTGGAGTGCCTCCTTCACAGCCGGCTTCCGCTGGCGTTCCGCTCCCTCAACCGGTCAATCCGGGATTCCATACTGCCCTCTTCCCCAACGGGTGGTCAACTTCCGCCTCCGGCGACTGTACCGCAGTGGAACTGGATTGCTCCTGCCGTTCCGGTTCAACAGGTTGTCAACCCGCATGCGGGCGCCTGGGCGTCGTACGACGAACTCGACAACGTCGACCCGCGCACAAATCCAACACCGTTCTTACGGGCTCCCTGGTTCCATCCGCAAGGCGTGACTAACCGTTCCCTCGTCGAGGCGTATGCTGATGGCAGCGGCCACCTCCCAGGAGGCGTTCACGTCTGGATGACGGTGACGTTCGACTGGCATTACCGGATTACCGTGCCTACCAACGCCCTCGTCCACAATCGTGGTCAGTCGCACAACTCCGCACGAGCGGCTATGGTCCGCGTAGCGCACATGCGAATGTATCGCACCTACTCTGAGCGCCCGATTCCGGCGAACTTCCGTTTCGACGTGGCCTTCTTCCGAACACTCGGCGAAATCCAATATGGAGAGAATCTTGCCCGGCTCGCCGGTGTGGTGGAGCGTTACCAGAACGTCCCCGTTCACCAGGATCTCCTGTGCTGGACCCGTCCGCTTCTGCGTGCAGAATTTCGATATCTCCCACGCGTACCGCGGTCCAACTACCTTCAAACAATGATCCGTCCCGAACGACGTGCCCGCTCCCGATGGGGTTACCTTATCCCGTATCAAAACACGGAGTCAAACCGGATTCGTCCGCGCCACATGCGTGGGAGATATGTTCCTCTCCCCTTTGTGTGGGCGTCCGTGGAGGTCTGCCGTGGCTGTTACGTGGAACTCCCCCCCTGTCTCACGTATGTGGGTAGTAGGCTCGTGACAAACCCGTTTACGGGATGGTGGAGCGTTGTCCTCACGGAGTGGGCGGCGCGAACAGCGGTGTATCTCCTCAACGAGGTATATGACCAGTATCGACTGTGGTTCATTCCCCCGCGCTTGCGGCAACTCATCCGAGCCTTGGATCTCACTATCCCGCTTGGCGGTAATGGAAACTTCTCGGAAGTGGTATGCCTCTTGCGAGTGATTGATGGAGTCGACTGGAACCAGGTTCCTCGTTCGCAGAGCGCGCGCGACGAAGGCGATCTTGCCATTGACCGGTCTCCGGGTCGCAGGTCCCCACTGTCGGGTGATTACATCTACTACGACCCCTGGACACGGGTGCCGATTACCAACGCCGAGGCGGAACTTCTTCGGAATGCCGAGCGAGTCATCCCTCCGGGGCACCCAACGGGTTTCATCATGACTGATGAGTTCTTTCACCCTGTCGGGGATCAAAACATCATGGTTGATGACGCTCCCGATGACGGTGACGACTATGGCGATGACAACTTCGCAGCAGCTCCGGTGGAGGGGGCAGTACCTGCTTCAGCAGTGCCAGGTCCCCAAGCGGGTGTCAACGCGATCTTCCCGACTCCGGTGAATGTTCCCTCTGCGCCTCTAGCGGCTCCTGGGCCCGTAGTGGCTCCTGTTCCTACGCCTGTGGCGGTTCCGACTCCAGCGGAGAATGTTGCTTCGCCTGCGATGGCGGCGTCGGCTACGCCGAACGAAGCCGCGAACGCGGGACTTACCGACGAAGCACGGGCTGCCGTGATAGCTCAATTCCTCAGCGAGGCTGGTATCTCCGACTCGACATCTGGCGACGTCTCGCAGATGCGCGACGCGCTAATTGCGCAGCTTGCGAACGCTGGAGACCAGCAGGAATCCGAGTAACTCGTGCAGCTTCTCCTCTAGGGAGTCCTTCCTAGCTGATACCCAATAACTTGGCCGTTGTGTGCTCGACTAGCGAGCCACAACATAGTAACATTGACCAGTAAACTGTGAACTTCTCTTGATCTCAAGACTTCTTCCCTTCTTCCAAGGTGTATACTTCTTAACTTCTCCCTTCCGGGGTGATCTTCCTCTTACGAGTGCTTCTTCCTCTTACGAGTGCTTCTTCCTCTTACGAGTTCATCTTCCTCTTACGAGTGCTTCTTCTCTTCTGAGCTTCCTTTTCCTCTTCATAGAGTCTTCTTCCTCTTGCGAGTGCTTCTTAACTTCTCCTCTTCCTGAGGGCGTTACTATTCGAACTTCAACTGTCCTCTCAATAGAGTGTCTCCTCACCACGCGAGTAGCGGTACAGTACTCCTCTGGAGGTTGTCGCAGCGTTCCTCGATTGAGTGTTGTGGTTCGTAGAACCGTTCGTGCGCGGTACGCGATAAGCTTCCGTCTCCAGCGACGTGTGTTAACCGACCATCGCTTGATGTAGATTAGCCGGCAACGCCGTGTTAGTACGACGGTGGTACTGCACGATCTTCGATCGGGGTAGGTGCTCCACGGGTTCGTCCGAGTCCCGCGACGGCGGATAGCCATACCAGCGTACCTGGTACTGAACATACCCCTTCGGGTTCCAACTGTGCCCCACTATGTGGTCGACAACGAACTCTTTCGAGTAAACTCCCCGCTCGAGCTCTTCCTGCGAAGGGTCGTCAGCGTGCCGCGGCGGTGCCGTTACATAGTCACCAGCGGTGCTGTGAGTTTCTCCTGACGCCTTCGGCGGTAAGTGTGTCCTCCGCTGAGTGGTCGCTTCCGGAATCCGGGTCTTCTCAAGCAGCTTCGCCGCTTCGGCGGGTCCGCGAACGGCTAGTTCATGCGGTAGTTCCCGTCCTGACGGTGAAGGCGAACGCGGAGGCGGATTGTTCACCACGGCACGTGCCGGTTCACGTGAGACACGCGACGTTTCGCGGTGGTGGCACTGCCACGAGCTGTGATTGGCCCATTGTGTGGCGCGCGCTGCGCACCCCAAGATTTGTGGTGCGCAAGCGCTCCTGCAGATGCAGTGTGCGTTTTCCCTAAATCAGGGCTGTAATCTGTATCTCCAACGAGCGGTGCGCCGTCATGACTTGGTGAAACGTCATGACGTGCGACTTGCGACTTCCCCAAAGCTGGGTGCAACGGTACACTACCATTACCCGAACCGGGGTGCTTGATCTTCGCTTCAGCGAGCGTCTTCTCTTCTTCCTGCTCTGCAGTGTCAACGATACCGGGATCTGCCGTGACTACCCTACAGCGCGCCTGCGAAGGCGGTTTGCGGCGGTCGTCAGCGGCGGAATGCGGCGACTGCGCGTCCGAATACTCCGTGATACAGTATCCAGCTTCGCTGTAGCCTTGCTCTGCCGAGAAGTCGGGTGTTCTTGATCAACTTCCGGCCTTGCCGTGGAAACTTCGCGAACGAGAGCATGCTCCGCGTCCTGCGTCCGTGCGACGATGGGCGCGTGTTCCTGTGACAATTCCCCAGATGGGTGAGCAATACCAGTATCCTGGGACAACCTTGAGTCCGTTCGTTGCGTGCGGTGTCCTTCCTGAAGGTCGCGATCCTTCGTGGAAGGTTGTGTATCCTCCGCAGAGTTCTGCGCGACAGCGGCCGACTGCGGCGCGTCCTTCGCGACTTCAACACGCGACAGCGGGTGATCCTTCCCACTGACAGTGGTGTCCGTAGCAACTACGTCTTCGACGGTGTCCTGAGGCGACTCTGCCTCTGCTTCATTACTTTCCCGTGAATCACGGTGCTGCGACGGTAGCGACACCGGTGACTCACTCTCCGCGACAACGCGTGAATTCCCCTCCCCCTCCTTAGGTGGAGCGTTACGGGGAGCAGTCATCACGTCAGTTGACGGTGTAACAGACGCTGTGAAACGCGATTTCACCAGCGGTGTATGTTCCGATACCTCGGCTTGCGACGATATAATCGGTACATCTGCGAGACCCCGTGTTGGGTGACGGAGCCCCACAGTGGGTGTAGTGTTCTGCGACGAGGTTCCTCGGTTCTCTGTCTGTCCAGCTTCCTGCTGTGTGTCCGAAAGTACTTCCGTGTGAACGGTTGGACCTCTTACCACGCGATCGCGGGAGAAACGCTCATGAGCGTCACCAACTTCCAGTACGGCTGTGTCCTTGTTCACGCTGACAACGCGGTACGGACCATCAGCGATGGGTGAAAGCTTGTGGCGCCGCTCCTTTTCAGGGTTGTAGTACTCCTTCCTGACAAAGGCGAGGTTTCCCACTTTCAGTGGCGGTAGTGGTCTCCGTACCCGGGCATCAAAGTTCCGCTTGTAAGCGTGTTGTGCTTTCGCCATTGACGACCTGGCGACAGGTACCATTGCGGATAACCACTGCTTCCATTGCAAGTAGTGATCCCGTATTGACGGTGACGTATCCAGCTTTGCTGATGGTTCAACCGCAACTGGCGGTGGTGTCCGTGAGAGCACGAGCTCAAAGGGCGATAAACCAGTTACTCTGTGAACTTGCGTATTATACGCATACGTCACGGTATCCGTGTAGAGATCCCAAGTTTTCGGGTGTTCAACTGTATAAGCCCGCAACGCGGAGAGCATTGTCCGGTTAAACCGTTCGACTTGCCCATTGCATTGGGGATGATACGTCGTCGTGAAGAGATTCTTCACGTCGAGTATCCGACAGACATCCTGGAAGAAACGTGCAGTAAACTGCGGACCATTATCTGAGAGGAGATTGACCGGGGGACCGTAGACCATAACCCAATGGCGAACGAATGCCTCTGCAACACTGCGTGCTGTAATCGACTTCAACGGAACTGTCCGGACTAGCTTACTGAATCTATCCGTAATAACGAGTAAGAACCGATTTCCTCGGGAAGTACGCAAGAACTCGCCGAGTATATCGATGGCAATAAACTCCAACGGCGCCCTTGCGGAGAAAAGTGTTAGTTTCTTCGCATGGCGACGCTGTTTAACTCGCTCTCGAGCACAATGTGTACACGCCTTCACGGTGGTGTAGCAGTCCAACGCTAACGCGGGCCAGTAGAAATCCCGACGCAGTGTCGTGTATAACCGCTTAGCACCCGGATGGGAAGCCATCCGCGAGTGATGCGAGAGATGCAATACCCTTGTTTGTAAGGAGTGAGGAACCACAATCTGTGGGGTAGAACGAACCACTCTGACGAGGTAACCTTGTGTGTTGACCCCGAACGGGATGTTAGCACCACCATTAATTTGGGAGCGTATCCTCGTACAGAACGGGTCAGATTGCTGTTCCCGCACCAGCTCTTCTGGAGTAATGGGGACGAATGTACCGGATTCCGGGTCTTCACCGTCTGCGACGAGCAAATCATCACAGATGTCGTCCGACACGATGTCGTAGTCTTCATCACCCTCCTCCATGAGGAAACAGGGGATATCTTCATCCTCGTCATCGAGGGGTAAAGCTTCACCTTCAGTTCCTAGACGTGAAAGAGCATCCGCTTGCGCGTTTAAACAACCCTTCTTATAGGTGACCTCGTAGTCAAACTCGGCAAGCCGAAGACGCCAACGCATTAAGCGTCCGGAAGGCTCCGTGACTGACATTAACCAACGCAAGGCGGAATGATCCGTATTGACGGTAAAGTGCACACCCATAAGATATGGTCGTAGAGTCTGCAAAGCCCATACCATGGCGAGACACTCCTTCTCGGATACCGAGTAATTGCGCTCGTGCACGTTGAGTGTACGAGACCAATAGCCAATTGGTTTGCGTTCCCCTTCGGGTGTAGTCTGAAAGAGAGCGCAGCCAATTTGGTAATCGCTCGAATCCGTATCCACGGTGTACGGCAACCCGTTCTTTGGTAACGCTAACACGGGTGCCGTGGTAACAGCCTCTTTAAGAGAGTTGAAGGCCTCCACTTGCGTGGGGGTAAGTGGTCCCAATTTGGGCGGTTGTCCCTTCTTCAGGAGTTCGTTGAGCGGTCCCGCGATCTTCGCGAAGCGAGAAATGAACCGTCTATAAACGTTGCATAGCCCTAGAAAGGAGCGTAGCTCTGTCTGTGTAGTGGGGTCCTTCGCCTCTTTGAGGGACTTCACGCGAGCTTCCTCGATCAGTAACCGTCCTGGACGTATGACATGGCCCAGATACTTCACTGAGTGAGTGAAAAACTCACACTTCCTCAATTTGAGAGTAATTCCAGCATCCCGCAAAGCGGTCATTATCTCCCGAACATGTTCGAGGTGATCGTCCAAACTGTTGGAAAACACGATGATGTCATCGAGGTATACCAAGCAACTCCGCCATTTGAAGCGAGCTAACAAAATGTCCAGAGCACGCTGAAACGTAGCGGGACGTTCGTTAACCCGAACGGCATACGCTTAAAGCGGTATAGTCCTGAATGACAGGTAAACGCGGTCTTGTCACGGTCTTCCGGTCTAACTGGTACTTGCCAGTAACCCCAGTTTGCATCCAAAGTGGAGAAAACAGTAGCATCGCCAAGCGAGTCGATATACTCGTCCATACGAGGTATGGGGTACACGTCTTTGACGGTGACATCGTTCAAGCGACGATAGTCGATACAAAAGCGCCAGGACCCGTCGGGTTTCGGAGCCAGTACAACTGGAGATGCCCACGGCGACTGAGGCGGTTCTATCACGCCAGCGCGGAGCATTTTGTTGATCTGAAACTCTTCCTCTTCCCGTGCTTTCGGGCCTGCCCTGTAAGGGTGCTGAGCAATCGGCTTGGTCTCCGGCAGGAGGTCAATCCGGTGTTCCGTAGTTGAAACCTCTCCGAGGGAATCATCCCACATTGGTGTAAACTCTCGCAACATGTTGCGCAACTTCTCACGGTGTGAAACCGGTACATGACCGAGATTCAATTCTTCTAACTCCTTGATAGGGTCAATCTTGTCATAACTCGTAGGAACGGTCCTAGCTTCCGAGTCATTCGTGTGTTCAACCGTCTGGGACGGGTGTTCAACCGTCTGGGACGGGTCCGACGCAGACGAGCGCGACGATTCTCCCTCCCCCTCCTTAGGGTGAAGCAAACCAGTGCGTTCTTCAGCAAGCCCGAGCATCTCGGCGGCAGTCACCTTTGTAGGGATAAGCGCCGTAGGGTGCGGTAAGACAGAACCAATTACTTGGTTCTTCACCAGATACTGGGGCTTCTTGCCAAAGTTGGCCAACATAACCCGAAAGGGGTGTTCGCTGTTGATTTGAACAACTCCGTTCGCCAACGCGACCTGATACTTCTCGTATAACGAGTTCAATGGTTGAACAACCCGCAAACCACGCGGTGCGGCAGTAACATCAACCCAAACCTGGGATTCTGGCGGAATAGAAATTGCACGCGCTACGCGGAGCTTCGGCGACTCCTTCGGAGGTGAGGAATCCTGTAGAGGAGCGGGTAGTGGTACCAGCTTAGCTGACGCTCGGCGTAATGAGCGACGAACAATCGGTGCAACCGAACCATCTTCCATTTCCACTTCACGCGCACGCGGTCGTATGGCTTCGACATATCTGTCGCAGAAGTCACACCCTAGAATGACAGGGGCAGCGAGCGTCTTGCAGACGATGAATTCTACCTGCTCGATGCAGTTACCAATCCTGACAATCAGTGAAACCATTCCAGCCGTTTGTAACGGGTTATTGTTAGCATCTGCCACGTCCATGACGGGTCCAGAGCGGATTCGACAACGGACTTCCGGCGGTAGTAACGACTCAACAATGAAGTTGGGGCCAGCACCTGTATCCAAGACAGAGAGATGACGCACCATATACTGGGTGGATAGGCCAAGGTCAGCAAATATCTTGTAGTTTCGCTTGGCCAGCACCATGACTCGATCCGGGATCCGGTTGTTCCTGAACCGTATCCACGGTCGACGTAACACACCGATGGTGGTAGAGTCCACGTCTAAGACGGTCTGTTTCCTCGAAAGGATTTTGACCTGGGAGCGAGGCGGTGACGCCTCGGGCGCCGTAGACCTCGACTCGGGCGCCTCTCCATTGGAGACTCCCGTACTCAGTTTAACTGAGTTCCATCCGTTCTAACGGGAACGGCGTCCTGTGCAGCAGGCATCTTCACAGATTCCTGTGGAACAGCGACAGAACTACCCGCAACAGCGGTTGCCGCCACGGCTTGAGCCGGTGAAACATTGACCTGGGTCGAACCAGAGTGCAGTAACGCAGCCAATTCTGCAGCAGACACCCTACGGGGGTACTCAGCCTTCGCACGCAGATATGCGGTTACCGGCACTGACGCCTGTTCGGCGGGGGTCAGCGCTTCAAAATTCGCCACAACCGTGGGCATTTCCCTCATCGAGAGGTTGCAGTTCGGAGCTGCATGACCGTGGTTGTAACACGTGAAACAGATCAGGGGTGGTCTTCCGGAACTCCGTGGGTTTTGGAACTTCACCGTTCGCGGGTCTACCCAACCAGGTCGCTGGTAACGACTCCCTGAATAGGGTACTTGAGGACCGCGAACGCGTGGACGGTCTGCGTAAAGCAGCGCATCTTCCGTCTTCGACGAGGCTTCTGAAGTAGAAGGCAACTCCGTAGTCGGAATAGAATCCAGGTCCACCTGTGCGAGATGTAAGTTATCCACATCGTGACCAGAAAAGTCCTGCGGTAGCAGTGAAGCCGATGACGACCCTCCTTCGAGGTGCAACGCCTTGGTTGAAACCCGGTATCCGGTGCGTGCGTGCAAGGCGTCTCCCTCCGCCTTCGCGTACTGCACTAACTCCAGATAGGTAGTCTTCTTCCGGTCTTCCCGTCGCTGGGCAACCAGAGTGCGAATAGCCGGATTCAATCCGTTGATAAACAGCGTACAGCGCTCGTTTGAGGAGTAAACATTGCCACAACGGTGGAATGCCTTATTCAGGCGTACCGAGTACTCGGTTTCCGACTCCTTCGGGCGTTGTTTCGTCTCCCGCAACGCGGTGATTGCTTCCTCGATAGAGGTATTTGTCGCATACGAGCGCAACAAATACTGCACTGCTTCGGGCCAGCAGGTGACCCCTCCTTCAGAGGCGCGAGATGAACCTCTTACAGAGTTATACTGATCTTCAGCGAGTCCCCGTAGAAAATACGGTAAGGCAACATAAGCTTGCCCCTCACTCATGCCGAGGATGTCAGCTTCCGCTACAAAGCGTGAAAGAAAGTCAAGCACCAGAATGGGATCCTCCCCAGTGAACAACTGGTTGCGAAAGGTTAAGGACATGCGTTTGATGCAGTCCTTCACCTTACCCGTGCCACGGGGCGTCCGGTTCAGACTTGAATCTTCCAAACGGTAATACCGGTAAGATAACAACCTTTTGAACAAGGGATTCGTCGGCTCCAGTTCCCTCAAACCTGAGTGCTTTCGCCCCCGTTTCCGGGTACCAACAACACCATAGGTGGACGTAGAACTCCGCGAACGCGTAGAACGAGCGCGACGTTCACCGTCACTTGACGAGCTCGATGATAAGGAACCCGCCGAGCAGTTTGAAATACCAGAAGACTGTGACGAATCCGAGTCATACTCGTCGACATTCCTCTTCTTAGAGCGACTCTTCCCGGACTTCCGGTCACGTGTACCACGAGACACGCCCGCAGAGGCGGCAGCAGGGCCGTCATCCTCACGGATGGTGGCCTCTAACGTCTCAAGACGGCCAAGGATCCGAATGAACTTCGTGTCAACCTCCTCGGTGAAACTGGGATATCCTTGAAGAACCTCCAAGAGGGCATTAACATCCTTCCGTAAAATACGTAGATCATCTGATACACCTCCGTTGAGGGCTGCGTCAACCTTCAAACGAAGTGTGTCGACCTCGGAAACGAGTGCTTCATGAGAACTCCTCATGACAGCAGTCTGAGCCTCAAGCACACGAACTTGAGTCTCCAACTCGTTTACGAGCGCATCCTTCGCCGCGACAGCGGGTATAAGACCCTCCAAAGGAGCAGATGAGGGCCCAGCCACTGGGGCGTCAGACGACTTGTCAGGCTGTTTCCGGTTTCCGCGTTTCTTTCCATCACCCTGTAGGGGTTCAGGAACAGACCGCAGACGCGGGGGCAAGCCAGAGCCAACGGAGCGAGACTTCGTAGGGCTCGAGCGCTTGCCCGACGCCATCGTCCACGACGAGATACCACCAGAAAACTGGGAACAGGAAAGCAAAACAACAAATTAACCTCGAATGAGTGTAGCGTCCTCACACGAGTGACGATAACCGACAAATCGGACGAACCAACCGTACCAACGGGAACAGCCGTATACGGAATTAGGGCTGATTCGACCAGATTGCTGGGAACAGTAGACAACCCAAACGGGGTGACAACAACCGTACCGACGGGAATCACACACTACGGAAATAGGTAGTGCCACCGGTAGTAAACCGTGTCCAAACAACAACCCAAAATGAGGAAAGCAGTACCAACACGACGTCTGTCGGCAAAGCCTTCCAGTACAAACTGTGTAGTGTATCTCCACGACCAGATACGAACCGGCAAACCGGAAATTGATCAGAAAACCAACTTGCTGGATCAACGCGACTTCTAAGTCGGGAGACCAATTGTTGTGCAAAACCCAGCGATGGGGAAAGACACGCAAAGGCGGTTCAGACCCTCTCTCAAGAGGCGAGCACAGCAGTAGAGCGCTCCCACAGGTACGACACGGCAATGCCGGGTGTAAGACCGGGGTCGACCCTTCCCAAGTAATGGAGGGAGCGAAGCGGCGAAGAAGAAGCGTCCAGCGGTAGAGAACACACGACACAAGTCGGCAGTAGCGTCACGTGCGTAGCACGCGGTACCCACGAGTGTGGCGATGACACGCGAGAGCGGTAATAGCCCACGCGAGTGTGTCGAGCCACGAACGGTATGCACCGGTACACCAAGTAGTGCTACCTGTATAACAGGGACAGAAATAAAGAAAACACACACAAAGTAAACACGCGAAAGCGGTAGTGGTGTTAATGATGCCGCGAGGCGGATGATGAACCCTGCACAAGGTGTCGACTCTCCGGGAGGAGGATATCGGTCACCAAGGGTGAAACATCAGAGCCGAACACTCGGTTAGTCCGTTTACTTCCCCGACAATGGGTGCAGCTCAACCTACTAAGTAGTGTAGAGTGCCAACCCACTGTCAAGCGGTGTAGCGAAAATATCTAGAATAAACATCTAAAATACCCCAACTAATGGGTGCAAACTTCCCACACGTGTGTGACCCACCGGCTAAGCCGTGCGCCTCATAACACTAATTCTAATATTAAGTATACCCAAGAATGGGCTGATCTCACCAGTTACTCATACTGTGTGCCACCACCTCCCGGCATCGCCGTGCATGTTATGAATCGCATCAGCGAAGGAGTCCCGCAATCGCGTTGCACTACAGTTGAGGGGGAGGGTCGTCGAGAGAGAGTGGTCTACCCGAGCCGAGTTAGTGGTGAGGTCTCGAGCTCGGGGGTTTATATAGAAAGCTGAACTTGAGATATAGTCTGACGTGGCGTGTTCTTTCTATTCTACACCTAGAAAGAATGGAGTTATTTCCGTGACGTTTCTCTAAAGTGAGTACATGATCGGTCTTACATTTCGGTGTGTTGTCCGACTCCATTACACGCTATGATGTATGTACCTGTGACGGCATTATGTTATTCGAATATTGTTCAATGTCCCCTTGGTCCCCCAGTTACCCAGGTATGCCCTATCAAAGTCCTGTGCCGACTGTCGCGAACCAGGATAAATGTCTTTCCACCCGATGCTCTGCCACTAGTTTTCCGTTCCTCACGATCCCGATCTTAGTTACCTTTCTCCGTTGAACATGTCGGCCAAGCAAGTTCTGACTATGGTTACTGATGATGATACGGACCATTCTGGTGTTCCCCATATGCCTTCAACAGTGATAGAGCGCGAAGCTGAAGAGGTTGATAGTGATGCCGTTGCGAAGGAGGAGGCGGAAGCGGAGTCCGATACTGATTTCGAGGAGAGAATTGAGGCCGAAATTGCAGACTTCGAGCTCGTCTTGTATCGCCTGTTGTCCGGCGAAGCGAGGGAGGCTGCCAACCTTTACAAAGGTATCCGGGCTTTGCCGGCTTTGTTTGTGCGAGGTTTGGGCTTTGGTCTTACGCTCTCTGCCTTAGCGCGGCGCTCATCGCGCCGCGCTGCCGTTGTCGATAGGGTGCGCCTAGCGGCACGCGACACGGTCAGTGTCGCCAGCGCCCCTGTCGCCAAGAAACAGAAAACAGGAGACGGGGCATCGAGCCAGTCAGTTGCGACTTGATTCTACCTGTGCTGAATGTTGAGGCTGCCGCGTGGCTTTGCTTCTTGCGCGATGCTTCTGCCTTTCCAATAAACTTCCCCTGCTTGCGGCGATATGCGGCGCCACCTCTCTTCTCCTTCTGTGCCGCGCGCTACGCGCGGCGTCTTTCATCACCGCCGCGCGACAGCGCGCGGCACTCTTCATTCCGCACCGCGCAGCGCTGCGCGGCGCTCTTCATTCTGCGCCGCACAGCTCTGCGCGGCGCTTCCCAACGCCCCGCGGGAGCGCGCGGCGCATTTCCTTCTACGCCGCGCGACAGCGCGTGGCGTACCTCATTCTGCGCCGCGCAGCGGTGCGCGGCGCCCGGCGGCTGTGGCGCGCGATGATGCGCGACGCCTTCCTGAAGCGCCGCGCCACGCTGCGCGGCGCTCGGTGTGTTGGATGAGGGCAGCTTCTTGCCGTCGCCCTCATCTCTTCTTCCGCTGAGCTGGAAAAATTCTTGGGGGGGTGTCCCAGAGAATTCCTTGGACACCCCCCCCCGCAAACGCCACCACATGTTTCGTGCGCCATTGAGCGATAGGTGTACCACGACTGCAGTTGTAAAGCAGTCACATCATGGATGGGTGTACGTGTCGCGGGGGTCTGCACGATCAGACATGTTTGTCATTTCTACATGAGCTTCGTTATGTATACAGTCTTGTATTCAAAGAATTGTTCAAAACGTCAATCAGCATGATGAACTGCGCAATGCGGTTGATGTTGTTAAGCATCGTATGACAAAAATGATTATCGCCAGCTGCTTCTCATCCATCACTTATGCTACTATCCGAATGATATTCAAGTAGGTATCAGCCATAGACATACAACGAAAATACATAACTTTTGCTTAATAGATGTATCTTCTAGTTTACTACTATTTCTTCCGAGAAATAGGGTAGTATACAGAAATATACCACGTCACAAAAACTCAGACTACAATAAAGAATATTTAGCACACTACAGTACGACAGTATGAGCATAAAAATTAGAAACAAGTAGAAATGAAAAGATCTATTCTATTAGTAGAAAAGTAAATCTTCTAAGAGATGACTCTGTATATAAGCAAAACATAGATGTCCGCCTTTGCTCGTTATCCGACAGAAAGCCCAAGCCCCATTTCTTCCTCACTATGCAACCAATCACCCCCGAACATGCCTCAAAAAGCATAAATCTGCTTGCTGCTCAACGCCTAGAGCGGGAAGCCAATTTACAACAATTTTCGAATAAAATAGTTGTACAAGACACTGACGAAAAAAACGATTCAGACTGCCCTATCTACGATTCGTTTTATTTTCAGAATGGCTCGCAATCAATTTTGTTGATGACGAATTTTTCATCTATTGAGTTTTTAAAGCTCTGGGATGTAATCAATCGCCTTGAGAAAAAAGGCTGCAATTCTGGTCGCGGACGTCGCTTTACATTTTCCGAGAAAGATATTTTTTTCATGACCCTAACAACTCTTAAACATGGCGGAAAGTGGGACTTTCTTGGTCAGATGTTCAGTATCACCGGATCTACTTTTCAAAAATTTATAATAAAATTTATAACAGCTGTAGCCGAAATTCTGTTCCATGAGTACGTCACGTTAAATGAAGGTCGTTGGACAATGAAAAAATTTTAAAGCACAATTTAGGCTTTCAAAATTTTCCATTCTGTCGTTCGGCAACTGATGTCATGTTCAAGCAAGCCTTTCGCCCATCTGGGAGTTTAGAAGAAGGGAAAAAATACTACAGCGTGAAGCAAAAATTAAATGGATACAAATCGGAAGTGTTTGTTTTGTCAAATGGTTTAGCAATTTTTGTTATGCCGCATGCTCCCGGTGCTAACTCTGACATTAATTTTTTTCACAATAATATAGACGATGACAAGACGGCATTGAAGAAGCGAAACAATGAAGGTTTAAATTTTATGATCGATACGGGAGATCTAATTTTAAAGTATGAAAGTTCGTGGGGTGTTTTATTGGACAAAGGGTACCAGGGCGCAGCTGAAGCAGTGCGTGCCATTCATCCTAAGAAGAAACCGCAACGTGGACATTTAACTTTTGAAGAAGAACAACGAATTTCTAAGTTGTCATCTGATCGTGTTTTGGTTGAAAATTATTTTGGCCGATTAACTTAGCTTTGGAACGTTCTATGTTCCAAGTATCGTTGGAATGAAGCGGTATATGACTACATATTTTTATTTTGTGCTGCTCTGACAAATGCTCATATAATGGAAAATTCGCTCAGAGCCGCTGACGGAGAATTTTATAATAGAATTCGAAACCGGCTAATGTCTATTGGTGAAGAATCTTTGACGAAGCGCAAACTTTCTCAAAAGAAGTATCGCGCAAAACGGCAAAGGAAAATGGATGCGCATTTTAGGGCCTTCAGGTCCGATGATGAAAACATTGAACCGGGAAATATTTAATGATTTGCGCAATATCTAAGTATTTAGGAGATTTCAAAGTCTTTTGGTGAAGTAAACGTTATTTTCTTTCTTTTATAATGTGTGCTCTTCTACAAGCTGTCTTTCCTTTACTTTGTTACTGCTCATTGACCACTAATAAGTTCTTTTTCTGTTATTCGCGCAAGCAGCCACTATTAGTAGGGAAGATCTATTTCAAACTGTCTCGTCACTGGAGGGTGATTATTCGTTAAATTACTCTCGACGTCTTTTTGGACTTGCGACGCCATATGGCCCGCGATGAATCCTGCAGAGACTAACTGCGCAACGCAGCTAATGGTCCTTGACATTATTTGATTAGCAAAAGTAATTGTCTCTCATGAGTTTTAACCTTTCCGGCTCCACTGGAGCTGGAGCCGCTCCAGGTTCTTCCACTGGCCTCATGGTCTCCATGTCCGAAACCTACAGTATCTAACTGATAGCTGCTACAACAGACCCGATACAAACGCTACTCACAAGGTATAATCCAAAATGGAAATTTCCTTCGCACAATATATTGAGGAACACGTTGGGGTGTGAAAATATAGCCGTCCGCTCCTGCAAAATGTCCTTCTTACCTGACCTGGATAATCATTTATTCAGTAATCAAACGACTTCGCGCATATGCCAAGCCCGGCCTCTTTTTCAGATCTGGTACTCGACGAACACCTATTCTCTGCTGAACTCGATGGTCTTCAGCCCATCGATGAAAAATGACAGAAGTTGCACAAAAACCAGATTGTCTCATATTTTCTGCACTTGCCGGGTTCAGTGGTATTACCAGGCCCGTACTTCTGACTGACTGACTACGGCATAAAATAACGTAGTCATGACTGACTACAAAAATATCGATATAGTCTAGTCAGATTAGTCATAAGCAATTGGAACCCCGTTTGATCTTCCCAGGGCATCGAATGCACCGTGAGATGATCTTTATTAGACTCAGAACAAAGCATAACTCAAGTAAACATGATTTCAGTCATTAATACTCAAGGTCAGTAGTCGACGATGGCGATGATTTTCATTGGAAGAAAGTGCTTTTCTTTCCCCCATCCACAACTTTTTTCTATAATCTTTCATTCTCCTAGACAGCTAAAACTCACAAAATGCTAAAACAAAAAGCAGCGGTGACGCTCACAGGCCAATATCACGCACAAATTAGACAAAGAAAAGCCAGTTCATGTTGCACAAAGCGCACAAGTGACGCTGCAGCTAAACAAGCATGCTCACAGTCTATTGCCTTTACAAAACCAGAACCAAAAGCGAAGAAGAAAAAGCAAGCGTTTCAAACAGTTTCCACGCCAGGACGTCTTTTTGGAGCCCCCGTGCAGCGCAGCTTTGTAAAATCGAAGTGAAGTTTACATTTCGTGTTCTGTGTGCGAACATGTTGGTTCTGTTAAAACTAATATGTTGACTTCGAACAACATTACAAACTACATTAACAGGCATAAGAATGTCTTCTAACAACGTTTAAATCTATGTCTGTCCAGTTTTCTTGCCTTTTTTCTTTGGTGACTACTTGATGACTACTTCTGACCGACTTCGAGCGAAAACATATGACTTTTGACTTTGTACTTTGCAAAAGTAGTCAGTCAGAAATACGGGCCTGGGTATTACCTCTTTTTGGTTTATTCCCCGTCTGTCAAAGAATTTGCTCTCTCACAACAACCAGAAAGTACCAGAACGTAAGAGGTTACCAATTGTTACGATACAAATACTTGTCAGTCGTTCGTAGGTAGAGCAGCGGGCTATCCCTGAAGCATCTCATCGTTCGGTGTGTCATGTGCGGTACTGCTGGGGGAAAACCACTGGCGCAAGCCTCCAAGCACCTAAACGATCGCTCACGTTAACGAAGATTCGAAAACGCGTCTGCTTCTCTGATGTGAGCACACCCAGGCTCCCAATCTGCGCCTCAGCCCCGGTACGTTGACTCTATAGTCCAGCATCTCCGTGATTGCTCCGGTAACCGTTGGCTTCTTCAATTGCGGCTTGTGGACGGGTGTCCCTATGAAAATCAATGATTAAAAATCGACAGCTTGAGTCCTTTACACCCATGGAACGGGGTGAAGTTAGATTTCGTGCAGATGCAGCCCTCGAGACCGGGATAATCTTTTGAGCTTGCGATACTGATGGTACCCTTCTTACTCATACTCTTCAGTTCTGATAATAAATCCATAGTTACGTGGAAACTTTACAGAACCCTCCGCAGTAGACAGAATATCAGGTATTTGAGATGACTCCGTTGAACGAGAACCAATATACGAGAATGAAAGATCTCCCTCGCTGAGAGAATCATGATGGATGGATTGATTCTGCTCTTCACAGACGTATACTTGATACTGAGCTTCCATGGACTTGTTTGAAGCAGATAGCAGCGCTTTCTTCCATCTATTGGCGTCCCCCATAGATATGCACGATACACAAAGTACTTCACCAGTGGCGAACTTGACTCTGAACGATCTGGGTCTAAACATGGGGCAAGCGTAGATTGTGGAACCTAGTACAGAGATTTTTCCTCCAGCGTGGGCCACGAATGGTTTGCAATTGTTGTGAAGAGTTAGTGCAGTGCCTCGGAGACGCATGTACGTAGTCTTCCGGCGAGCTAAGAAGGACTGACGGACTTTAACATAACCCTGGCGATCATATTTCACAATCTTCCTTTTACCGCGCTGATAAGTTGCCGGAACAATCATGTTCGGGTGCACCTTGGTGCAGCGAGCTGTTTGAAGATGACTCATGAAGATTTTTGATTTCAGCGATGGAGAGCAACTTGCGAACGAGGAGAGGGGTAATTGTGGAGCGGGGGGACGAGAACTGCTTCGATGTGAGACAGAGCGGCCACAATGGATGCACAAGTCGAATGAGAACAGAAAGGCTAGACGTCGTGGGGGTGGAGCGTAATAGAAGCAATCCAAAGGGCAGCCAGAACGTGAAAGCAGCGAAGCATCGCAGCAACGGAGACTCTTATTGACAAGTCAATTCACAGAACACTGCGCGCGCAAGGTGTGACCAATCCTTTGCATGTTGCATACCTCTTCGAATTAGATGTTGACTCAATGTAGAGCGTTGTTTTTGCACGTGCGTGAAGCTATGGTAGGAATGGGGCGATGCGGAATTCGGCGCAGCGCGCAAGTGAAAGATGCGTGTGGACATGCTTTTCACGTACGGCGCATGACCTGCATCGCGTTCTCCTGGTGCAATGTGCCAAAATGCGATGTGTTACGCAGGTACAGGTGACGGTTTCGGTACCCTAAACATCTCTCAATCATGCCATGTTTCCTTGACGGAAATAGTGGCGTATGAGAGGCGTCTTTTCGTGGTGTGCCATTCTGCCGACGAACTCGAGAGGGTGAGTGAAGAAATTCAGTAGCGAATGCGATCATCGTCGGTAGCGAAACGATCGCATTCGAAAACTTGTTGATGACTGCTTAGACTCTCCTTGTACAATTACAAAACCGCAGAGAGTACGGCATGGAAACTGATTGCAGTTTGTCTCTTCGGCTTTTCTAGGCTTCATAACAACAACTTGGTCATCTTCCATAACACTGAAGTGGGAATGTTTCAGTCCTGGGGGCGGCAAGAATGTGTGAAGAGAGAGCGGAATAACGACGGTCAGCGGGATGAAGCCGCTCGGGGGAAGAGGTGTGGCGGAAATGAGGGCGAAAGCGTGGGAAAGTGTCATAGATGATGGGAGCGAAAGCATGCACTGCTTCACGTGATCAAGATACAGTACTCTGGGAATGCCCTTCCGCCAGTTTCGTTAGCAGCCGAACAGCAATGCAATTTCGTGTTCTTTTCAAAATCTTTGCCTCGCGCGGCATCATCCATGAACCAGCCCCGAGGGCGTCCCCGTCCGTCCCTTCCATGTTTCACCTCCCGCTGCACAAGAAGCTGCTTCTTCATCATGGCCATGCTCCGTCTACGCTTTCGTTTCCCAGACGGGCGTCAAGTGACCTTAAATGACGTCCGTCCCACCGACACGTACGGCCTGCTTCTCAAGTCGCTTCAAACCGCCGCCTCACTCCCCACACGCCCCGACCGAGTGCTCATCGCCGGCCCGCCCCCGCGTCCAGTTCACGCCGACGACACTGCCGTGCTCGGCTCGATTTTCTCTTCGGGACAGACGCTGATTGTCGAGCCACCGAAACGAGGGGTGCGTCCGAGGAGACGCGCCCAGCGCGCGGCGGCCGCAGCGTCGAAGCAGACGAAAGGTGGCAGTGTGGTGGGCTTGCGCGATTTGCGTAGACAGACAGACGCTGTTGATAGTGGCGAGGAATGGACGCCGGATACGCAGCTGTCTGATGATGATGGTGACGACGATGATGTGAAACCGGTTCGCACCGTCGGCAGGAAGAGATCTCGTGCTGCTAGTAGCGCTGCATCAGGGCGTGCCAAGACGGGCGGCGGCGTCGCTAATGTCGCCACGTTGAGCAGCACCAAGAGAAGAAAAACGCGCAAGAAGGACGCTGGCGAGGTTATGGAGGCGCTTATGGGCGAGGATGCGCGCGGAATGCTTGGAGCCGAACTGGCGAAATCGGTGGCTGGTGACGGTAGTCAACTGGATGAGTGTGGAAAGTCGTTTCGAAACAGCTTGCAGAGCGCTTTACAAGATCGACAAAGGGAGGCGGAAGGCGAACGACGCTATCAGGCATGGCTTGCAAAACGCTATGAAATCATTGATGCCGGAGGGCGTACGTTTAAGGTGCGGTATCGTGCTCTTGATGCGCGGACGTGGACGGAGGAAGCGGGAATGTTTAAGTTGCCTCGCGAGTTGTTGGCGGAGGCGTTTCGTGACGTGCTCAAGAATGAGGAGCACCGGGAGGGGTTGCGCGTGCTTTCGATGGCGATTATGTCGCCAAGATCGTTTTGGAATATGGTTCGCTTGTTCGGAGAGGGGGTGGAGGAGGGATTAATGGGTCTGGTTCCGGAATCGGATTGGTCCTTCATCAAAACTAGACGCAGACGTTTATCGGAAAAGGCGAAGCGCAACTTGAAACAGTCGGCGGATGTCATCGAACTTGAATGAAATGCGCGTAGTGGGACTAAGCCTGACATGCGTTTCAGCTCTTGTAAAACAAGATGTAAAAGGGTTAACACTGCTTGTGTCTTAACCCTGGTATCTACACCCGTTCATACGTGATCTAACGATGGTGCATCCGAACGCGTGGCCATATTCATGCCTTGTACCGGAGAAAGTCTTCTGTGACTACGGGGAAATACAGCGTGAAAGAGCAGACTCACCACCAACGGAAGCATACAAAGAAAACGCAGCTCTCCAAAAAAAAACCGCCTGCCATCCAATCCAATGAATCGCCACGATCGGATTGAATCTCCCACATTTCATGCTCAAAGCCCCATTCTCAGATCAGCAGAGCCGTCGCCGCCGTCCTCGCTATCCACTTCCTTCACACAAAAGCCGGTTATAAACAACGTCTCCCAACATGTTCGCTTTCACTCCCTCGGTCTGGTTTGGCGCCTCCGTAAACTCAAAACCGCACCTAACGTCGCCCGTTGCCCCGATCCGCCCCCATACAGCGCGCGTCACGCGTAATCGCGTGCGCTCGCTCAAAATGGCTGTGCCATCCGTCGTGGAAGAGCGTGCAAAGGCCTCCGACTTCGATTCAAAATGCTTCACGAAGGAACGTATCACGCTTGCAAACACTGTCGAATACATCGTTCGAGGCGGACGCGATGTGTTCTCTAGTCTTCCTAAGGCGTTTGCCTCCGTGAAGCAGGTTGGTGTTATTGGCTGGGGAAGTCAAGGTCCGGCACAGGCTCAGAATTTGAGGGATTCGTTCCGTGATGCTGCTGTTGATGCTAGGGTTGTGGTTGGCCTTCGCGATGGGTCGTCTTCTTTGGCTCAGGCTAGGAACGCTGGCTTTACCGAGGAAAATGGAACGCTTGGTGAAATGTACAAGGTTATCTCGGAGAGTGACCTTGTCATCCTTCTCATTTCTGATGCTGCCACTGCGAACTGTTACAAGAAGGTGTTCGCTGCCATGAAGCCTGGCGCTGCTCTTGGGCTGTCGCATGGCTTCCTTCTTGGCCACATGGATTCCATTGGTGAAACTTTCCCGGATAATATTAGTGTCATTCTTGTGGCGCCGAAGGGCATGGGTCCATCTGTTAGAAGGCTCTATGTTCAAGGAAAGACTGAGAACGGAGCTGGTATCAACTGCTCCTTCGCGGTTGAAAGAGATGTGGACGGCAAAGCAACCGATCTGGCGATTGGATGGGCTGTGGCCATCGGTGCTCCATTCAGTTTCCAAACTACCCTTAGAAACGAATATCGCTCTGATATCTTTGGCGAGCGCTGCATTCTACTTGGTGCCATTCATGGAGTGTGCGAAAGTTTATGGAGACGCTTCGTGCTTGATCAGGGTATGGACGAGGAAGAGGCTTTCCTGCGTTCAACGGAGTGTATCACTGGCCCTGTTTCAAAAGTTATCTCCAAGAGAGGTATCAAGGCTGTGTACACAGATATGAATGAAGCGGACCGCGCCATATTCGCCAAGGCGTACTGTGCTGCATATGAACCAGCTTATGAAATTGTCGTTGAATGTTATGAGGATGTGGAATGTGGGAACGAGATTCGATCTGTGATCGCAGCAGGAAACCGGGCGAAGAGGTTCCCTGTTATCTCGCCTATTGACGGTACCCGAATGTGGAAGGTTGGCGAAATTGTGCGGGGCAAACGCTCTGAGAGGACTGAAGATATCATTGATCCATTCTCTGCTGGGGTGTATTGCGCCACAATGATGGCGCAGATCGATGTGCTCTTGGAAAAAGGACACGTTCTATCCGAAATCATCAATGAGTCTGTCATTGAATGTGTTGACAGTCTTTCGCCGTACATGCATGCTAGAGGTGTTGCATACATGGTCTTTAACTGCTCATTCACTGCTGCTACCGGAAGTAAGAAGTGGGCCCCAAGATTCGACTACAACCTTTCACAGAGGGCATACACTGCTATCGACAACGGCGATGCGCTCAATATGAAGCGTTTGGATGAATTCCTCAATCATGAGATTCATCCTGCTGTGGTCGAGTGCGCTAAACTACGCCCATCAGTGGATATATCTCTCACGGGAACCGGTTCAGATGATGCTGCTCGAGCAAGTCTTTCGTAGTTTGTCCATCCAGTTTCTTTTTGTAAACCGGAAATCTGCGTTGATAGGAGAAAGTATGTTGGATGTAGTTGTTTCTCAATGAAATCATCCTGATGCTGCGCGAAAGACAATATGTACAACCCGGTGAAGCTCATTTTAGTCTACACTTTGTTCAAAACCAGGCTGGAGAGGTGCAAAGGTACAGCTATATTTCAAAAGCATAAAACAGTCTTCACACGATGTGAAACAGCTGTGTGAAGTTCACAGACGTCTCAACTTTGTCCACACCGCTGACTTACTTATAACGCGACCATGATACGTAGAATTCGGCATTTGGAGGTTATCCTCATTGGGGCAAATGCCTTCTTCCCACGTGCTCTACCGTTGGCATGATCCTACATCAGGCACAGACACATGCTGATATTCATCCCATGTAGTTTGCACTTGAGTATACTCGTTTTTGCGTTTACTTTGGCACAGCTGTTCTAGAAACGTCAGGTGGCAACGGTACCGAGAGTGGACCCAGGCCAGCGAGAGGCCACCGAGCTCGCACGTCCAGATTACTAGTGTTGTCCGCAATACCCATTTGAAGACGTTCAATACCAGTCCATCCTACCATAACACCATTATCGGTACAAAGTCGGATTGGAGGGAAAAGGCAACCCCACTCCTGACTCTCACATAATTGCTGCAACCTTGTTCGCACCACCTTGTTTGCAGCCACACCCCCAGAAACAACCAGTTTATTCACCCCGATGCCGTGCTCCGCGCATAATTTGATTGCTCGCTTCACTCGCTGCTCAAGATGACGAACGCACGTCTCCTGAAACGAGGCCGCAATATCTGCCTTGATCATCTCGGTAGCTCTTACAACATCGTCGCCTCCTAGTTTATCCATAGCGACACGAACACTGGTCTTAAGCCCTGCAAACGAAAAGTTGCAATCGTGTCGCTTTGACATTGGTACCGGAAACGGAATTGCCCTGGGGTCTCCCTTCAAAGCCAGTTTCTCTAACGCTGGCCCCCCTCCGGATCCCACCTCAAGTCCCAACAAACGTGCTGTCTTATCAAAGGCCTCTCCAAGGGCGTCATCAAGAGTCCCACCAAGCACCTCATACTGCGCCACGTCGCGGACCAGAAGAAGTTGACAATGACCGCCCGAAACAAGAAGAGTCAGAAACGGAAACGGTATGCGTGACGCAAGACGAGCAACAAGTACGTGCGCTTCAAGGTGATTGACAGCGACAAAATCCTTCTCGTGTTGAAGTGCAATTCGACGGGCAGCCCGATATCCAACGCGCAGACAAACTTCGAGTCCGGGTCCCATCGTCGCTGCAACGGCGTCTAGTTGAGCGTGATGCATGTCGGCGTCAGCAAGTGCCTGTTGAATAACTTTATCGATGATCGCAGCATGCGCATCTCGTGCAACGTGAGGAACCACTCCGCCCCAGGCCTCCGTAAGAGCATCCTGTGACACGCGACTTTCGCCCAGCACAACGCCATCAGATCGAACGACGGCGGCAGCAGTATCATCACAAGATGACTCAACACCAAGCACGACGAACGGGTCCGCGTCTGGACTGTATCTGCGTGGATTCTTTGGCGAAGAGTTTCCGGCTAGTTCAGGAATTAGGTAATCTTCCCAGGGGGATTGATGGGCGGCGAGCTGTGGCGGCGGCGTGCCTATTTGAACGTTCTTTGGTACGCCAACGTTCTTGCGACGACGGTTGCGAGAACAGATCCATCTGGCGTGGGCGCGTGGCGGGTGAGAGGGCGTGGATATCGGACAAAGTGGTCGCACATGAGTGGCGAAGGCAAGGAGGCGGCGCATAGAAAAAGTGGTCGGACAGGGACTGCTAGACGCCCAAACGCTGACTGGGAGCGAATGAAGGAGGCAGAACCGATCACCAGTTCGCGTGCAGGAGATCATCCCCGGCTAGGTACACGAGTCCCGTATGCGAAACGACACCAGCGATACTCCGGTTTACGCGTGAAGTCGTGTACGTGTAACACCTGTCCGTAACTAGTGATGTTGCAAATGCGTCTTGTAGCATCATGGACTCTTTCTGCATGTATGTTCATACCCAGGGGTACTATGATGGCTGCATTTGTGAGTCTGAAGCAGAGATGAATGCGCGAGACTGAAATACTTGGAAAGAATTTGAAAACTAAGTTGGAATGTATTTTAGGTGCGCTGGGAGTGTCGTTATGAAGTAGAAAGAGCCTGAACTCTTGCCGGTCAGGCTACAGAGGTAGATGGATTCGTCTCTTCCGTCTTAAGAGCTGCTGCGTTCGGCGAGTAAGACGTGTATAGTAACGCTCAACGGTTTCAACATCCAAACTAACTACTATGGAAGATCATATCATACTATGCTGATCTTTTCATTCTTGGACATTCCGTAGGAGAAGTCTTCGCTCAAAGAGTTTAAGAAAGCAGCTTGCAATGTTCCCAAACGAGCTGCCATCAAAGATAGTACGAGCATTATTCCCACCATTTCCTCATTTATCAAAATGATTTCTTTCTATTGCATCCAAATAGTCTGATCCCAATCAAAGTCTCGTACCTTTGAGCACAAGCTGTTTGCACAACACATGAACTGGTCCTTTCTTCTTACGGTTTGCAAGATCGAATCCCTCGCGGGGTCGGGGGATTGCTTATAAATGTCTATCAATTGTGCTCAGTGCTCATTCAAACTGATATCAACGTGCAGTTATGTCTACTCGAGAAATCAAACTCTTTGCTTTTCTCAAAACTCTTTCGTGTAGTCTCGCCCAGGCCTCGTCTTCTCCTATTAGATTCGAACGCACTTCTTCTTTAAACGAAAAAACAATGTGGTTGCAGAATTGCATGTGCATACTCATATGTATCACTGTACTTATTGTTTTGGCATTTCAACTTGGGTTCAAGGCGAACACTTTGACGGATAACGTGCAAAGTGAACGGCCCTTACTGCCCCTGCACAAGTTTTCTTCATCCCACTCAAGGGAGATAGTTTTGGATACCACCGCAAGAAACCGAAGACGTGCTATTGAAGTATACCGCCCCCCACGTGGTCTTCAAAAGGAATACGGTGTATATATAGAATATGGACCTCAGCAGAATCCTCGCGAGACGAACTTTAAAAAATGGAAAGCCTCTTACGCTCGTGCCACATTTTCAGCGATATATAAGCCAAAGAATAAGCTGAAAAAAGTAGGGAGCAGGGCCTATAGTCGTCTCAAGCCTCCAGGCTGGGATGAGTATCCTTGTGATTTTACTAGGGGACATCTTCTCGCCCATTCTCTCGGTGGAAACGGAAGACTTACCAAAAACATAGTCGCACTTTGCCAGGAAGCAAACAACTATGTCATGAGCGAGTGGGAGCAGGCTGTCCTGGATGTGAAACGACAAAATCTTCATGAGATGAAACCATATCTTGCTGCGATGCAATATACAGTTCAAGCAGTCTACTGCGACGGGCGCCACTCGCCTGCTGCCCTTTGGCTCCAAGCCCTGGTGAAGAGACAGTCTAACGATACTTTCAGCGAGTGGCTCAGAGTTTTAATTCCGAACGAAAAGAGTGCAAAAGGGATTCTCTATATTGATCAAAGTCATCAGTTGGGCTTGCATTACGAGAAAAAGAAGTATGTGCATGTGAACAATGTGGAGGTGCTCGATGGAGCTCCTATCAATGAAATTTTGACAGCAGATGAATGCATGCGTCTCAATTACCCACCTGAGCCTTGGGGCCGTTCGTCTGAAGAACCGAAAAAAGTCAGCATCAGTGAGTTTGTCCCCTTTCAAAGCTGGGGGGGTTCCAAGCAACCAACCAGATAATGGAAGCCTGTGTTCTGCTTTGTCGCTCAAGTGGGCCCCAGATCCAGCTTCCTTCTTGCGGGAGAGTATCATTATGAGGGATCCAACCCAATCGATTGAATTGCCAATCCACTGCAATCGCTAAAGAGCTATCTTCAAAAGTATGCTTCTTTTTGCATTCAATCGCGATTGTTGTCTTATCATCAATTGGAATCACGATTGCTTGAAGAGCTTATATAAACACAAAACGTAACCAGACTGCAGAACCGTTTTGCATGTAAATTATCAAAGTTTATCGCTTTCTATGACGTATATACAGCGCAAGAAGTACATATTTCAGTGCGGTTCTGCAAATCCAAACCCTAATCGATTACAACACGACATCACGTATTACGAGAAATACAATGAGCGACATCGACGAACGACATATTGTTGCTTTCTCGTCGAAATGTACAAAATTGAATGAGGTGTCTTATATGAATTGTGGCTTTAAGCTTGGAACCGTGGCTGAGGTTAAGCGGCTTTGGTCTATTGCAATTAATATTAACCATTAGCAGAACGAAAACGACCCCTCCGGTGCTTGCCGCTAATTTGCTTCTTGGGATGAAAGAATACTTCTGGGATTTGCAAATGTTCAAGAAGCTTATCTTCGCATACCCAATGCTATCATTATTCGTGCCAAATTAAGGAAGAGAGATCCTCATCAGTTTCCAGCCTTCCTAGCAAGAAAAAACTATCTGTAGATATCGTTAAGAATCCCGCCCAAACTATCGATATAGTGCAGTAAACTACAGTTTTACTTTAGTCCTATAATTGAGGACTATTGTCCGCATTAAGGAAGAAGAAGAAAGAGAGCTTTTCTCGGGATTGAAAGAAAACTATCACTTCTCAATTCCGACTGGAGAATGAAGAAGAAGCTTCAATCGCGATCGAATGAAAAAGAATTCCAGCATTCAGCAATTAGCAATAGCGTTGTTCACACCTTGGTTGTCCTAGAGATTTCTTCCAGGAAGTACCCTTGTAGGTCAATATGACACATAATCATCCACAGAGTGGAGCGCTGTTGCGTATTTATTGTCTTTGGCTTCAATATAATCCCAAGAAGTAAAAACGGTTGAGTACTGCATCAAGGATGGTATGCTTGCCACCCCGTCAAGATCGCCGGAAAATGAACGTAGGCAGGGGTTGGTTGCAATCGATTGATTGCGCAATCGATTGCAATCAAAGAATTTCAATCATTGATTGCTTTCGGACTGTCTGATTGCAATCAGATTGCTCGGTAACGACCAGATTGCAATTCAATTGCAATCAAAGCTCGTTTGAACGAGTCACAAAATCGAATGAGGACTACACCTCAACTTGTTGAAGCAATTTTGTTCTTACGGGTCAATGCTGTTACACCCAGGGGTAGGATGCAATCGATTGCGATTCTGTAATATGTTTTGTGTTTTCGACTACTTGGCGATACGAACCCGCGCTCCTTTGTACAACTATCGTTTGCCTCTATTGAGATGTCGTAAGGTCGCTCGCCTGTTATACTGTCTTGCTGCATCGCCGGTCTCCTTCTTCTTTCTTCTTTAGTATGGTCTGCATCTCCTCATTGCGAAGAAGCAGAAAAACTATGCTACGCTAAACGTAATTCTCTCCTCTAAGGAAGGCCAAAAACTTCGATGGGTATTGCTTAATCAAGTCTAACAGAGGTGTCTCTTCTCGCTCTCCTGAGGTAAGTAGCTCGTTTTGCCGAGATATAGTCGTAAATGGGCACCGGAAAAGAACGCGGCTTACATTCTTCTTGACATACGTACCGCACTCACACTTCAATAGGCGTTGGTCTAAGTACGACGCCACCGCATGAAGTCCAGGTACGTGTCCAGTACAGAACTGCGCTATCACAACTTCGTATCTTCGCGTCTCTTGCAGATCGGTGTAAGTTTTTATACACTGTCGTGCAATAATTTTGCTCTTCGATTTGAGCTTCAATAGAGTCCTCACATCTGCACAGTCTATTGGAATATCAGCTTGAAAAAGGAGAGGTATATCTAAACCGCTCTGGGCAAGGTTGTCAACTTTCTCCCTTTCTTCCACTCCACAGTTGCTGACAGTTCATGATAAGTACACTTTTCCATGCAAACTCAGCCCGTCTAGCTTGATGGCAAAAATTTGCAGAATGCTTCACTGCTTTCGAAGATTCCCTTGCAATCCATCGACAAGAGACAGAGAGTCGACGAAGAATCGAACAATTTCAGCAGCAAGGCTACGCAGTTTGTTAGTTGATGTTAAAAGGGGACCTATTTCGGAAGTGTTAGAGCAAATATTGATGCCAGCGGGTATCCTTCTCTCAGGCTTAATTCTGGACAGTTATGAACACCGCAAAAATCCAGTTTTTCAAATAATTTAGACATGAATTTCCATGCCTGTTTCTACCATCTGCATCACTGCTTTCAATCGTCGAGCATAATTTTGTACACTGCCGGGAATCCATGCTCGCAGCGCAAACTTTGTTTTGAACGTAAGAGACCCCTGTAGTGAAGCGTGTACACTTTGTATATGTTCCGTTTATTATTATTTTGTTTACTACATTTGCATCCCGTAACCTTAATAAGCTATGGGAAAAACAAAAATGAAAGAAAATAAATACCTGGGCTGACAAAAATGGTTCCATAAAACTTTCCTTCAGCTACTTTATGAACGTCTTGAATTTTACATTAATGAAAAAACTTGTTTCTTTAAAGTGCCAAGATACTTTTAAGTGGAACTTTTGACTGTATCTTCTGAAAAATGTTGCTTTTTTGCTACTTGCGCAAAAGACAGTTATCTATAGAGGGTCGATTTACAAACAAAAAAAAGAACATCATCTTAAAGCACCGTATCCTTCATCGTAACAAAGATGTTTAACATTTCTTCTATGCCATAAGCCAAGTGGAGAGCTATATTATCTCTGAACGGAGCAATCTCACAACAAAGTCGTGAAAATTAGCTTCGCCGGCCTTCGCGTAGCGCTAAACATGCGCAGACCAAACATGTGTATTGACATTAAATTTATGAGGAAATGTCCGTGTACACAATTAAGCCATGTACAGAATTTCGCCGACGACAAGAATACTACCTCACTTTCGGGCGGGCTGGAATCTTCACAGTAAAGTGAGAAGGCCCCCGCTCCAACCGGAGACGTTCTAAGAAAATGAATCCAGTTTGAGTGTCCTTGTTGATCAGTCACAATTTGTATTTGTGCGTTGATGTCATACGCATACCGGAAGTCGTCATCGTAGTAAATCCACAACGCGGAGTGATGCTTACGAGATTTGATGATCTTTGGTACGCATATTTCATCTTCAGAACACGAAGAGGTTTTGTGGACGGTTGTTGAAAACAAACAGTCGTTCCAATATACCACTGCTCCACGTTCTCACTCTGCATCCTCTCCCTTGAAGTTGCTTACTGATCCAACACACCACACATCACAATCGTTTTATGGAAGTCGTTAGAGGAGATTCGTGACCGCCTTGCGCTGTTCTACAATGTCGTCGTCCTTCGAATAGTCGGCTGCATCGAAAGTTACTGACGTTAGACGTAATACTTGTGTTTCTTCTGGCAGAGCTTCTCTTTGTTTGACCTGCAGTACTCCGGACTCAGCTAAGTGTGACTCTGCTAGCCGCTTGAGAATGGGGTGCCTTAATCTGATTCGAGGGAGAACCAGTTCTTTTATTTTCTTTTTCAAGGGTGTCACGCTTTTCTGTCTCATGGTGCGCTCATAAAGCGTTGCCGCTTTTTTCTTGGATGTAACTTCCATAAAAGGCATCTGGACCATCTTGTGCATAGTTTTCACTGATGTTGATGACACGCGGCCAGTCTGAATACGTAGCGCGTCACTCCTCACAACTTCGAGCGCGTTGAACGCCGTAGCTGATGCGTTTAGAATAACCGAACCAGCCGCATATGCGGCGATCGGTTCTGCGAAGCCCTTTCTCACCAAATTCATCCTATCCCAGTCGCAACCCCACGACTTTCTCGTGAGGCTTCTCAATAGGGCGTTACGATGTTTGTATCGTGCTCTCACCATATTGAGGTGTGTATTGAAGTTCAATTTCGTATCTAGTAGGACTCCAAGGAAGCGTCCGCATTCGCTCGGCAAGATGGTTTTATCTGCCACTACTACAAAGTCTGACTCTTTGTCGGTCTTCCAATTGGCGTTGGTAAAGGGGATCACAACTGTTTTGGAGGGGTTCAGAAGAATGTCATTCTTTCCGCAGTAGACGTTGAGCGCATCAAGTGCGGTTTAATAATTTTGCTGCGCGCGTTGTGTGTCTTTGTCGGTCGACCTAAGGGCAGTGTCATCTGCGAATAGGCTCGTCTGCGCTCTTTCTCCTGCATCCCTGATTGCCGCGGGGAGGTCGGAGAGGAACGCAGTCCACAGCGCCGGGGAGAGAGTTTCCCCTTGTGGGAGGCACTGGGGAACCAGTGATTCTTCTGTCATTGTTGAGTTCCATCGACATTTCCACCTGCGATCCATCACAAAAGCTCTAAGCCACCGCCAAAGATGGGTTGGACAGCCCTTATCCCGTAGCTTGGAGAAGAGCAAGTGGTGTGGCACACGGTCATAGGCTTTGGAGATGTCACAAAGTGCAGCCAGCGAACTTTCCTTCCCATCCGTTTCGGATACTTTCGCACACAGCAGCTACATGTTCTTCTGTGTTCCGACCGATTCGGAATCCTGCTTGTTCTGTTAGGAGTTTGAGCTCCAGCCATTTCATTAGCAGTTTATTAATCAGGCGTTCCGCTGCTCTGGCGATCACATTCTTGAGTGAGATGTGCCTGAACTTTCCCGAGGTGCCCCGTTTTGGAATTGGAACCAATGTCACTATTCTCCACTTTGTTGGCGTCATGCCTTCCCTGAATGACCTGTTAATTAGAGAGAGCCGCCGGGAGATGGCCACATCAGGCAGTTGCTTGAGAAAGGCTATCTGGACGTCGTCAGGTCCCCCAGCTCGCTCCTCGAGCATATCGCGTATTACCGACAGCAAATTGGCTGCTGTGAATTGCGTTGGGTTGGAGTGCTTGGCAACCTGGTTTCAGTGGTTCAAGGCTAGATAATATTGCTTCCGTGGTTCGGCGAATCTACACTGTGTCCTCGCATTTTTCAGTTCGCGGCGCAGAAACCATTTTCCACGCTTCTTGTCTGTCCAGCTTTGCCCATTTAGTGGGCACATGGAGGCAGTTGCTCCATGGTTGTGGTGCATTGCCTTCAATATCCGCCACAGTTTGTAGTCGTCTGCTTGCGGTTTAGCCCACTCACCAAGTCGTTCCATTTCTCCCTTTTCAACCAGTCAATGCATCTAGCAGCCGCTTGCTTCGCTTCAGCAAGCTTCACTGCGGTTTGCTCGCACTGTGTGTCTCTCCATTTCTCAAAGGCTTTCGTTCTCTCCCGCACAGCTATGGAAGCTTCCTGGCACCACCACGGTGCTCTTCGGCGTTCACGGACGCGGGGCACAGATTTTCCAGCAGCTGCCAGAATAACGCTGACAAGAGCTAGGTTCTCTTGTTCTATGCTCCATCCTTGTCGCGGAACGTTATCTTTCAGCTCGTATTCGAGTTCGGATCTGTACTTTGCCCAATCAGCCTTCTGAATGCTCCATCTTAGTGTTTTCTTCTTTAATACAGGCGGAACATTGAGAGTTATGAAAATGGGGTGATGGTCGGAGAAAGGAGTCGCGTCTGCCGCCCATGATAGAAATGGAAGCCATCTATTGTGGGCAACTGTTATGCCTACACCGCTCTGGGATCCAGCTGAGGGCTCTGTGCGAGTTGGTACTCCTGTTACATTGAGAATATTTCTTTGTGTTGCTTCAAAGAAGTCTTCCATGTCCGTTCCCGACACTTCTGTTCTTTGCGGGAACCAAGATCCACAGACAATACAGTCTGCACAAATAAAGTGATGTTCTGGGTGTGGGGCAATCCCACGAGTGGGCAAACCAGAGCCGCGTCGCGGAAAGCGCACCTACGAGGTGTTCAAGCCCCGCTCCCAATAGGGGTAGGGACGTTGGTAGAAACCTCCGGTAGAGCTGACACAGGCCGGGTGTAAATCCGGGCAGCCCCGTCCTGGGCGTGCAGCCGGAGGTATGGTTGGGTAGAATCGGCGTAGAATCCGAGTAATTCCGGCGAGCCACAGCGAGGGGACATATTCAGGCCAACGGTGTAGTGTATATCCCACTTGGGAGAAATGACACTCAAGGTGCTCGAATCCTTCGTCTGTCTCTTGCAGATTCTAGTTTTTGGCGAGGGTCGTCCAGAAAGTGGCAAGGGTCGTCCAGTAAATTTTGTGAAAAAATATCGAGATCAATTATTTCAAAATTTGAAGATAATTGCTTGGGTCGTCCAGAATCGCTGTGCAGTAAATACTGGTGGGTTTTCCACTCGTGCTAGTTCTTTAGTCGAGGGCTACCTGAACGGTATTTCGCGAAGTCTAGGTTCAGTTTCCATTAAGGGGCACATTACACGATACCCTCTGCGGAATGATACCCTGCAACGCATGGAATACTGTTGCTAGTATAGATGATGTCCATTATGAAATCATACCGTTTTATTCGTATCTATTCTTCTATCCACCGCTTTTGCTAACCACTACTTCGCTATATTACATGTACCATTTCCCCATGATGAAGCGGGTGTAGGCGCAATCTGCGGCAGATGCCGCAGAGGGCACCTGCACCAAAGTGCGGTATCGGTAGAACAAATACGCACTCCGAGAGGATGAGGCGCGAAGCGCCTCATCCTCTCCGTTCCTCATGTAGGGAACCATGCCCAGATGCATGGTTCCCTACTTGAGGAACCTGCACTTGCAACTCGTGAGCTACGTACGCATCAAAAGTCATTTACCTGTATACGCAAGCAGAAAGTATCCATAAGTTATTCAATGCTCCGTTGGATACATTTGAAAAGCGATGGAACGTACCATTGATAAAGCAAAACAGAAACGTTGCGCTAGAAAATTCGAGGGACCTAGTAACTCACAAAAGGAAGAAGAAGAAGAAAAGGGATCGGTTAGATTAGCAACAATTCATTCATCCTGAAACGCGAAAAGTGTCGAAGCGAGAACTCAAAAGCAACGACACCAAGAATGCCCATGCAGCAAACATACCGCAAGATGCGATAAACGAGAGAGCAGCCTATGTCGCAACCAAGTACCAGAATCGCCTATCCCGCAAGCCAGTGAACCAAGATCGCCAATACAAGAAGATCAACGTAAGGCGCGAGAAGAGAGGCGAGCCTATGAGGCAACCAAGTCAAACCATATCGCCAATGCACCAAAAGTAACGCAAGACGCGAGAAGAGAGAGACCATCCTATGGCGCAACCTAGTCAACCAAGATCGCCAATGATGAACCTATCGCCCGAGCCAGTCAACCAATATCAACCAATATCGCCAATACACCAAAAGCAGCGCAAGACGCGAGAAGAGAGAAGAGTCTATGGCAGAACCAAGATCGCCAACAAACCAAAAGTAGCGCAAGATGCGAGAAGCTAGAGACCCCTATGGCGCAACCAAGTGAACCAAGATCGGCAATACAGAGTGATAGGTTACACGAGCAGTCAGAGATCGATCTTGAGAGACGAAATGAATCTGGTTGCGTACTTACAGTCGTTGTGGACGTCGGAAGAAATACAAAGGACGCACGTCAAAGAGTGGTTACCTTCAATCAAGTCAATGTTAGTAGCAAGACGTAGAACAAGATGGAACATATCGTAAGCAGAACGTAGTTGAACAAATGGAACGAGTTGGAGGCTGAAAACGGGAACCCGATAACCCAAGGCTTATTTTCTGCCGTTTACATGTCGCATAGCGCGAACAAACGTGGTGAGGATGGGTTAATTTAGAGCAAAGATACATAGAAGAATATGGAAGAGAACCTACGAAAAGACTGCACGGAATACATCCGTGATATACGGATGATGTCCGCTTTATGGAGGCGTCCGACGAGGGCGGAGAAAGAGAATGAGGTACGCTTCATGTCCGTTTAATGGAATCCATTAAGCAGAGATGAAGCGTACTTCATTCTCTTTCTCAGCACGCTACTTCGTAGCGAGTGCGAGGGCGGAAAAAAGTACGACGGAGCGGAGTAGAACGCGAGAATGTGGATGGCACGGATCACGACGGTAACAGAAGGTCGGACGTCGGACGGGCGGCGGCGGCGGCGGAGGGAAGGGATTTATTTTTGTGGGCGAGATTGGACAGGTGTACAGCGTACAACGTTGCAAAACCACAGTTTTATAACCAGTGGTAGATAATACGAGAAGTACACCCTTGTGTTGAGGTCGACGTGTACCTACGTTCCTTTTTGAACGAAAGCACGTGATTTAAACTCAAAAAATATTCTCCGTTCTCAGCATGACGTCGATATTGACTGTCGCTCGACCTCCTTCTCCCTTCGGACGACCTTCCCTTGCAGTCTTTGTCGTCGTTTCTCGTTCATTTCTTCTTCCCATGGTCTACTACTGTACACATAAGAAGCGTGGGTGCCCCTTCGTTACTCGCCGAGGAGTCTTATCTCTTCAACAGCATGTCAAGCATTGCCCGTTTCGTCTGAAAGCAGCGCTGGAAGACGACAATAGGCGGCCCATTCGGAGAAGCAAGCGCCTCAAGCTTTCCGCGCCCGCGGCCGCATCTTCCGAAACGGTCACTGCCCCTTGTGGCCTTCCCGAGCCTCCGGTGTCCGAGGACATCTTTGACCCCACTCCGGGCGCCCCTCTCATTCCGAACACTTCGCATTGTGTTTCTCCTTCCCCGGGTCCCGCGTCATTAGAGCGAGAACACGGAAGCAGTTCCCGCCCAGTGCCTTCTGAGGAGGCCCTCGGTGATTTGCATATGGATTATCTCACGGTTTTTCTGGCTTCATTAGCTTCCAACCTTGGTCATCGTGAGTCAGACGAGCTAATTGGGCTACTTCGGGACCCGCGATTCTCGCAAAAGCGATTCAACGAGACCATAACAAGTTCCAAGCGCTGTACAGAACTGAAGAACGCCATTTTCGAACGATACGCCTCAAAGGACGGTTTCAATCGAAGAACTGTCTCGCCAGAAGGATGTAAGGTCAGCGCCACCCTCTACACGAGAGACCCCGTTCAGACACTTGTGAAACAGCTCCAGTTGGCTAACAACGAAAACACATTCTTCCACCCTATACCTCAGACCCACTCCACGAAAATATCTCACCCCATGTCCGGCTCTCTCGCAAGAGACGCCACCTCAAAACTTAAGGAAATGGTCATGGGCTCTTTGGATAGTAGAATAGTGTGGTACTCCCAAGAAATAAGTTACAGTGAATCTTTCGTAGATCTTCTGCAGTTATACACCGATAAGTCTTCAACAACTGTAAAGCAAACATCTGTTACCGCCTATCCTCTTCACCTCATATTTCTTAACTTCTCCGACGAGCTACGCCGTAAGTGCATCCGTGATGACCTCACAGTAGTGGCATACTTCGCTACTACAATGATCGAGGTTTCCGCATCTGAAGCAGGCGCAATGCCATTTGTTTCTAGCAAGTCTCTACGCGACTCCAGGATGCAAATCCTTCAAGAATCTCTTCGTCAAGTCCTGGAGCCCATTCTAAATCTCACGCAGAAAGGTTTTCAGTTCATCGGGGAAGACAAACTAAGTCGAGTGTGCCATCCTCTGCTTGCAACTTATTGTGCGGATATTCCTGAGGCTAAGGATATTCTGTCCATTCTTCATGGGACCAAAACGGAAAGCCCGTGTCATAGATGCAAAGCCCCTCGCTCATCTTTATGCAGTCCTATTCCCACCTCATTCAACGGACGTTCTGAAAAGCACACGAAAAGCATCCGAAAGAGATACACAGCTATCTTGCAACATGCACAAAAAGACGAGGCGGAAAGACGTCCACGTCGTGCGAGGGAGAGGAGATCTCAAGCGGATACTCTGATGCGTTCAAATTCCATATCTCTCATTCCTTCGTTCCTCGAAACTTCCGTAAGCCTTGGAATGATCCCGGGATTGTCTCCATAGAGTCTGTCCTCATTCGAACCATTACACAACTTGCATCTCGGCATCTCGAAGCTGATAAAAACGGCCACAATCGAGAGACTGCAGTCAGACACCCTGTGCACCACAATAGGAACATCTGCATCGCGTTCATTTCGAACGATACGCACCCAACTCCTCAACCATGCAAACGCAATTCTAGCTGCCATAGAACGCGATTCTCCTGCCAAAGGTTTACATATCGATTTCTCCACGCAGGAGAAAGGCAAATCTTTGAATGGTATCTTCACGAAAGACGGTCTCCGTGGAATGCTGGAGGCCAAAAACTACAAAGCACTTGACATGGTCTTCCCCTTCATAGGAGCATTCTTTGACATATGCTGTGGAGAACAGGACGTTGCCCCAATCACAACCGTTTTCTCTCAGTACTCGGACTTGCTTTCGACCTTATTCAGATACAATCGTGACCCGTATTGGACTGAAAGCTCTCTCCTGTCTCTTAGTTCGGAGATTGAAGCTTTCAAGCGTTCCACAACAAAGACTCTGGCGGATTTGCATCCCTCCAGACTGGAAACTCTGAATTTTCACCTTCTCGATCATCTCGTGGACGATATTCGCCGTCTGGGAAGTATCAAGTACTACGACGCAGGCATCTACGAACATGCACACCTGCTATTTAAGAGACATTACAAAAAGACGTCCAGAAGAACAGAAACGGCTGTGGAGGAGACTATTCGCTCCATTGAGCACGGACATGTAGAAAGCAATGGAATGGCAATACTCCTTACCAGCATAATCCAGGTTTACGAGGAACTTCCACACAGCTTCCTCGATTTGCATTGAGAGGGCGTTCTTTCACTTTACGAGCTCTTCAACATTGTGTTTCAAGTATGTCCAGTTCAAAAACATGGACTGCTGTTAGAGAGATGTTCTCAAGTACGGACACAAGGTCGATTCTTGACCAAATTGGTGAACAGGCCCTTCCTCCTTTCCTCAGTCTTGTGAAAGAAACACTGGATGAGCACTCTATTACATAATTCCCAGAAAAGACAAGGATAACTCTGGTGAATTCGGCCCTCGTGAAAGGCGGTTTCGTTCCGACTCTTGAACACTTCGATTCGTCTTCTAAGGCACTTAAGCTGGGACGACCCCAATACCCCATCATCCAACGAGTCTTCGCTTCTCCAGCATTTGGTCCCAGTAGAAAGCCAAAGTTTTCCACTGTATTGGTAAGCGGAGAAGATTCAGAGACTTGGGTTGCCCAGGTAGTCGCTCTGATTCGAATATCTCTCCTTGATTCTGCACTTACCGCACCAGAGGTGGCATTCGTCCGGTATTTCGAGGTTTTACCCCCCGCAACAAACATCGACCACATATTGAAATGCATATCTTTACGGTGGGCTACAGACGATGAAAAGAACCACACTCTTCCGTTCCTTCGTCATTCCAAAGCGGAGACTATCGTAGAGTTAACTCCTTGGAACGGGATGGTTCCGGCTTCTGCACTACAGGGAACTGTCCATGTTGTTCGATCAAACTACCCTGCTCCACCTTTTTGTCCTCCACTTCAATGGTTTCAACACCGATTCTACATCAATCGATTCTATCATGATTCAGATGAAGGACCAACTGAGCACGTTGATCTTGTACAGCCTTAAAAATTAAGGGCTCCATCCTCTACATGTTCACCTTGTGGTGCCTTTTCTTGTGATCCTGTGCTACTTTTGAAATCGTTCATGTCCATTTCCTTGAACTCCATATCCCCTTCCTCGCATTCACCAACGAAAAAATCGCTAATAGAACCCAATCTTCGGCTCACACTGTCAATAAAAAATTGTTCTTTCACAGTGAGGTAAAGTCTTCCGTTCGACGGCATTTGATATCCAAATGTAGCCTCTCGTATGTCATTACCAAGAACCTTAGTCCAATCTTCCGTTGTCGTTCCAAAATTATGAAACTCGCTGGAATTGGTCATCAAGACACGTTGCCTAACATCCCCCAGAACATTCTTTAAACAAAGATGTAGCAGTTGGGCAAACTTCTTTGTAAACAGTTTCTGTCTCTGGCCACCCCTTGACACATCCGTACTTAGAAGGCTCACAACCGTCAACACCCAAGCGTCCAAACGTGCGAGCAACAGTATTGTGCCATCTAAAAAGGTGCCCGTATCTTTGTCTTCCACATCATACCCAATAAACTCCTTCAGTACTTGTACCCCGACACGGTTTCGGAAGAACAAGTCTTGATCTTCCGTCGGCATATCCTCGACATTGTCCGCATTGGAGTACTTTAGACGAACAAATGGGGCTTTTCTCCACCATGAAGTGTTCGGTACACCATTTTTGTCAAGACGCAGTATGTTCTCCTGCGCTTCCTTCAACTGCATTGTGAGTTCGTCAGCATTCTCTTCTACCAGCTTTGTTCTTCTCCAAATCAGATCGTACCCCAGGAGCAGAAATAGTTTATCCCTCGTATTTTTCTTACGCACGCCCACGACGTCACTCATGGTCTGCCGCATTCTCTGCCTCAGGCACATATCTGCACAAAGTTCCAGTATACACCTGTCGGTAAGAGATGCTTTTCTAATGCCTTCCCAGCTCAACTCCTCCAACTCGCTTTCAACCATTTTCTTCAGCAAAGCATCTGGCGCCCCCTCTACCGACGGTGTGAACCAAGTGGCTGTAAAGCGCTAGTTTTCTCTAGTTTGATATATGTGCACGGCGTGTGCAGCGAAATCACTGCCGGAAGTGCCAGGAGGAGTGTTTTGGGAGGTCTCCGGAGGGTGCCAGAATGTGGCCAGAACGTGCCCGCGGGCGGGGGCGGGGTCGGTCGTGTTAGGGTAGATACCCTAACACGACCGACCCCCCCCCGCCCCCCTCGACCGCGGGCACGTTCTGGCCACATTCCGGCGCCTTCCCGGGACCTCCCAAAACACGCCTCCCAAAACACGCCGCCCCGCAGTGATTTCGCTACACCCGGCCGCCGGTACGTTGGCGCCGCTGTCCACGTGTATTTTGTAGAGCAAAACGCCCTTTGTGGGGATGCACCGAGGTGCTTTTCATAGTTTGTTGATCCGTTACCGGCTTCGACACCTCAGGTTATGAGAGGCTACTGGGGTAGTGCCCCTATTTTGGGGTATGCCTAGGAAGGGTAGTATTTCTGCACACGTGTGCCAAGTTGGCCCGATAGCGGGTGCGCCGTGGCAAGCCTGCCACGGTTGCACACCTGTAATATATTGGCCGGCAGCGCCGGACAGTTAGATATTTTAATTGATATTTTCAAGTGCCGTATATAAGTGGCGGCACTTGCCGCCACTGTACGGGAAGTAAACCTCAACGAGGCCTTTGGCTCTGATCTTCTTGCCGCTTGCGCACGGTCACCAGCCCCATCCTGGGGAATACCGCCGCAATTCCGGGCTGATCAACCAACCTCCGTCCCTGAGGAGTACTAATCCGTCGTCACGGCACTTTTCTTATCTATTTTATTGTTGTCATTTCCGTCTTACGGCTTTCGCTACTCTGCCCTACATTGTAGGTTTGTTTTATTTGTCTCGGGAGTTTTCCCGCTTATCGCGAGTCAGTGCTCCGCAGTGCGGCTCGTTTGTTGATCTTTTGTCGTCCCATACCGTTGGGCTGGATACCCCCACTCGCTGTGGCTCGCCGGAACCATCCGGATACCTACGCCGATTCTACCCCTTCTACCTCCGACTGCACGCCCAGATCGGGGCCACCCGGATTTACACCCGGCTCGTGTTGGCCCTATCGGAGGGTTCTGCCGCTCGACTGCCCTTCACAGGGAGCAGGGCCTGAACACCCTGAGGTGCTCGTCCGCGACGCGGCTTGTTGTTTTCCCGTCGAGGGTTTTGCACCACAAACTGGTCTCCCGACCTAGAATCGGCTTAATTGGCCAACGTTCGTTGGAGTTGGTTCGTTTGTTTGGAGCCCAGATAGCTGGGAATATCCGTTCTTACGGTTCTCTCATTGTCCGTTTTCGGAAGTTGTTTTGGTTGCCCATTGGCCGACTGTGTCGGTGAACGATGTCGTCCCGTCGCAGGAGTGGCGCGCCACGTGCCGCTTCTGTGCCCGGTTCGTCCGGCTTGCCGGCAAGTTTGCCTCCGTTGCCGAAGGACGCACTGGAGGTCCCAGGCAATGGCGACCCGAAACCGGCTTCCCGGGGCCGCCGTTCTGATAACGGGGCCCCACCCACTCGTGGGCCAACTGAAACCGCACCTGCGGCTGATGCCGCCGCAGCGGTTGACGTTATGTCGTCGCGGTCCGACGAGTATACCCTCCGTGAATTAGAGGCTCAGGTTCGCATCCTGCAGAACTCCCAAGTGGGCCTCATCCGGGATATTACGAAACTCCGGCAACGGCTCGATGAAGCCGGTGTCCGGGATGTTTCGAGCGACGTCCGTGTTTTACGGTCTGATGTCAACCAGATTATGGAACACCGACAGGTGTCAACTGGTCTGCACGAGCAGGCTGCCGCACGCCTGGACCGCCTGGCTACCCGTCTGGAGACGGTCGAGCAAATCATCGTATCTGATGCTGTTGCGCCGGGAGCCCCGGTTTCTGAGGGTTCTCAGCACTCGCGCCGTTCCCGGGATCGTCCGGCAAAGAAGAAGGTCAAGGTTGAGTCTGACTCGTCTTCTTCATCCTCTTCTGATGAGGAGGGCCCCAAAAAGGGGTCGTCTACCGACTCTTCGGACAGCGCGGAAGAGCGCTCTCGCTATCGTGCATCCCGTTCGCGGGCTACTGAAGCCACTTCTGGTGGTGCACGAGGCCGTACGAAAGGACGGAGACACCTCGGATTGAAGGAGTTGAAGCCGACAAACTTACTGTATCGGAAGCTACTATCTTACCGATATTATCGGCTTGATGACACGACGCCACAGAGGACCCCACGTGGGACTGGCAAAGTGCGAAATCATCTCCGACAAATGGAGCTCACGCTAAAGCCCCACAAGTTCTCTGGGGAAGATCCAATTCTTGTCTTGGATTTTCTTAGCCGCTTCGTAGCGGAAGCCGATGTACTTCGGATGAGCGAGGCACAGGCCTACATCGCGCTGCCGTACTTTTTGACGGGTGTAGCCGAAGATCAATTCAATTCGGTTCGTGGGTCGTCTCGCGCCTCCGAAGGAGGAGTTACGTGCTGGCCGGAAGCGGTACAATATCTCCTGCGTTCTTACGCGACAGGCAATGCGATACAAGGTGCCATACTCGCGCTACGAGACACGAAGCAAGGAGCCGAAGAGTCGGAAACCGTTTATTCGACCCGCCTCAATAAGGCTTTCCACAGATGTGGCAACGTGTTCTCCGCAGCCGAGCGGTGTACGATGTTTGTTGATGGACTGGACCGATCAATTCGGACGTTGGTAGCCCATTATCGGGAGAACAAACGCCGGATTACCTATCTGGAACTCGTTCAATTTGCCCAAGCGGAGGGAGATGCAGCTCGAGCACGCACTGGTATCAAGACGCGCACGCGCCGACTCCTTCATGTAGAAGGCCGAGACTCCTCACTGCCTCATTCGCGAGGTTCTGTTCAAGGGGGTTATGATAACCTGCACCTGTTACAGGACGATGGTTCAATGCCGAGTTCGGAATTGCCGTCGACGACGGAGCAGTCTACAGTGGACGGAGACCCCGCTCTGTACGCCGGACGTCAAGTCCCGGCATTGCCCGTGCCGCACTCTGGCGGATATCGAAGCCAACGCCCTGGATGGAGGGACCCGTATCCTCCTCGACAGGAGCGCCGGCCGCCCAACGCGGATCTTCTTCGTCACCTTATTTGTCATACCTGTTACAGGCCAGGGCACATCGCTCCGAATTGCTTAATGCCCATACGGGATATGGCGAAGATAGTGCCTCAGTATGAGTCGTTGACGCCCGCCGAGCGGGAACGTGTTCCCGACAAATCGTACCTTCGTGCGAAGGCGGAGACTCAGCCTGGAAACCAGGAAACGGTGCCATCGAATGGTGGAACTGTAGCCGCCCCTGCGGAATCGCAACCTCCGCAGATTGGCGGCGACGCTCAGAAAAACTGAGCAAGGGAGCCTCCAGCAATGGAGAGGCGCCCCCAGCGACGGGGTTTAGTGCGCCTGAGGCTGAGAAGCCTCGCTCCCCGGTCACAATCCTTTCGAGGACACTGGCCACTACAGACGTGAACTCTGAGCACCTTGGTGTCTTGCGTCGCCCGTGGATACGGTCTAAGAACAGCCGGTTCCCGGATAGAGTCCTGGTCATGGCGAAACGTAACTACAAAGTTTACGCCGACCTAGGTGTTTCCGACCAGTACATGGTTCGGCAGTTGTCCGTGCTCGATACAGGAGCTGGGCCAAACTTTTTGGTTGAGTCTATGATTCCGCCGCACTTGCGGTCTCGCGTTCGTGCGGCGCCGCAGATCGATATAGCGGATGCGAACAATCGGCCACTTTCGACTGTGGGAGTAATAGACCTGCTCGTCAGGCTTGGCCGCTACGTGGCGAAGCTCGATTTCTTGGTTTGCAAGCAACTCGCTGCGCCGGTTATCCTCGGCTGCGTCTGTGTTCTGCAAAGTGGAATATAGTCTGTTCGCTTTGGAAACTAAGCTAGTTTTGGAGCTATTTGGGGCGCGCGAGGGGGTGGCAGAGGCTGGCACTCAAAAAATTAAGAAATTTTGGAATATTAAATTCCATTTCGCGCAGTTTAGTTCTTGGGTCTCCTAGTTTTTGTAGAGGTTCTACTTCGCCGCACCACCCCATTCACTCTTTTCCGCGACCCTCTCTCAAAACTGCACTCGTGCTAGTTTGCGTTTCCATTTTCCTCTGAGTTGCAACAAAAATCACAACTCATCCCACCTCAATCATCCCAACGTTCCTTCCCATCCAAACCGCAATCACTCTTTACTCATTTTTCGCCGATCCTGCGTTCGGATCCTTCCTCTTCGTCTCCCCAAAAGCTTTTCTGTAGAAGTACGGGTAGCAACCCTCCCCAATCCCGTACACCCGCGTCGCCCAAAAACAGCTTCCCATTCCTCCCCATCCTTTTCTCCTTATGCGCCGCCTGATTTCGTTGGGCCGTTCGCAGTTTCATGCGCTACGTAAAAACCCAGTCAAGACCGGAGCCCCGATTGCCTCCTTTGGCACCTCTTCCATCACCATCCTCTTCTCCTTACGCCTCTTCGTCAGACGGCTCTTCCGGTGCCCAAAACTACCAGCCTTCGCCTTCGTTGTCAAAAAGGACTCCTTCTGTGCCGCAACCCTTCCCGCACTTCCCATCTCTGTCCTTCCTTCTACATCCAATTTCAACATCCTTTCCTCCACCAACCCTTGTCTTGTGCAGAACACTTTCACCGCCTTCTCCAGCACGTCTATCACGTTTCTAAGGACAATAAGCTTCTCTTGCGCAACTCATCTAGGCCTCCTGGCGCACATTATAGTACACCATACACGTTTTATCTCATCTCCATCTCTTAAACGAACAAAAAGCTGCGCAGGATTAATATCTTCTCAACCGTAGGCTCACTATCAGCCCCACTCAGCAGCACACCGCCCATTTCAATCATAATATTCACAATCAAATAGTAAAAGTACAATCCATAACATTGCCACCCTTGCTTTTATCTTTATCACCAAATACATCTTTGTGCCTTTTTCTCCGCAAACTGTTTTCAATCTTTAACGTCCTTTAAAGCATGGATATTTTGCCATTTTTTATAACCACCTCCACCTTCCATTTTACCTACGTCTACGCTTAACCATCATTTGTCCTTTTCTTCGCGCATATACAGTCTTTATCTGCCAAGTACTTGTTGTTTGACATCCGAACGGCCTTTTCAATGGCGTCAAAGGTACCTCTCTCCCATCCAATGACGTATGACGATCATTGTCTTTACCGTATTCGTTAGACGTCATTAAAACCCGGGCTCTTACAAGATCAAAGAAATCAATGCGGTACCGTGCAAGAAAGGAGTGTTAAGCTATTCGGCCTTCTGAGCTCGTGGCACACTTTCTTTTGTTCACCTAAATTCGTCCCATTCCTCTTATCGAAGTTCTCATCGGACGATCTTCTGTACAAACCCCCATCTTTCACTATTTAACGCCAACTAATTATCTTCCTACAATATCATTAAATAGTTTTTTTAACCACCTTGCCTTGACCCGGATTAATCTCCCATCGAAGGTTGAGAAAACGTTAAAGCCGCTCTCAATGATTCACAGTTCTCTTTCAAGTTGTGGAGGGCAGCGCCGCTTCTTTTCAATGGTCGTTGTTTCTCAGCATGCCATGCAATAAGTTGTTAATCGTTGTTGTGGAACATGCGTCAGTGACAAGATCGTTAGAGGCATGGGTTGCGGATGTTGATTGGTGGTCGAGCGTGGACAATGAGTGCTAATGACGAAATGGAGAGGATTGAAAAGCAGAAATGTTTCGCTGTGCTCCTAGGCATCTGTGAACTATTTCAGGCGATACATTATATACTCTGTTCTACAGCTGAATGAAAACTCCTTTCGTGCCGCTATGAACGGTTTTTGATAGAGTTGGTTGTTTTTGTGTTGTTAGTAGACGTTTACTCGCAGAGATTCGAATGCAAGTGAGAAGGACGATGCAAAGAGCAACAGATGGTTTTCGTTTTGTGTAGCAAAGACATAGTCTACATGTGGTGCACTGCGGGACGTCAGTAGTACGACGGGGACGAGCTACTCTGTGCTTGCTCTCCTGAAAAGCACGGCGAGCACAATGGCTCGGATGTTGTATGGCATTTAAAAGTGGAGAGTCATAGTTTAACTACTGGTTTGAACGGTTGAAATCAAACTCAAGTACGCTTATAAGGTTGAAGATCTCGAGCACTGGCGTCTTTTCAAAATCACGGAGAAGAACTCGCATGAGCGTGGAGTCACCATTGCGCACGGCCAACGTTGGTGCTTTTCACTTGTCAAATGAGCGCGAGAGCGAAATGTACTTGCACGCACCGACGCGCACGTGTATACATTTTGTACTGAGAAGGGGCCGAAAGATAGGCGGTACAGCAACGCAACGTGCGCGCCACCAGCACAGCGCCGCTGTGGGCTCGGCAACAATCGATCAAACAACCCCCATTCCCTGGTAGAAAATTGCCAAAAGTTTCGATGTTCAGAAGGTTGTGATGTTTAACCAAAGTGGTGCATAGGTGCTCCATAGGTGTTTATTTAATTCCGAGGAACATAAATTATGATTTTAGGTGGTGGTTAGGTTGTCGGCGTATGCCAGGTGTCCATTGCTGCAACAGCTTGTACGAGATTAACAGCTCGTATCGCCAGAACTGGCCACCCGGCATGCTCATGTCACCTAAGCGTTACAAGCAGCTCCAGGGCAGTGATGATCGGTACCTGAAGTTCTTTGCCGGACGTGACTCTGTCAGTTGGTGCGAGAAGTTAGCCGTACGATCGCCAGTGGCTCCGGCTCGAAATTCGGGGCTCACTAGAGTTCTTTGCTGAGCTCGAGCTCTACTCCGAGCTTTCTAACATTCTTTACCCTGGTCTGTCAACATCAACCGAGCTTGGGTGCATGACCAGCAGGGATTGTTACTACGAGTGTTAGCAGCCTTCCGAGCTTAACTTCTGTTCCGAGCTGAAGTGCCTCGTCGCGGGGATTGTGACTCGGACAGTTAGCAGCCTACCGTCTCCTTCTCTTAGCCTCTCCGCCCCGACTATTCCAGGGGTGATTCCCAGCCCTGGTTTGCCTATTAGCCAGAATGGAGCGTTGGGCTCTGTTGCTCCATCTGCATCAGTTGTGCCAACGGGTTCTATATTCTCGAATGGGTTAGCTTCTCCATCTACATCATTTGGAAGCGTTTCCTCTGTTGCCTTATCTGCATCAGTTGTGCCAACGAGTTCTATATTCTCGAACAGGTTAGCTTCTCCATCTACGTCATTCGGAAGCGTCTCTGGGTCGTTTTTGTCGATTAGCTTCTCACCCCCAAGCCCTACCGCAGAACTTAGTAGTGATACAGGAGTTAGTCCTAGTGAAGGGCTTGGTTCTGCTGCCGTCTCAGGTTCTTTTCTGTCCCCAAGTGTATCTTTTTTGGATGGATTAGCGTCTGCATCTTCATCGTTCGGGTTTACTTCCGGATCTGTCATATCACCAAGTTCCTTGCTCTCTACACCAAGTGTAGAACCCAGTATTACTCCCGTGTTGGGTGCTGTAATATCTGCAAGTGTGAGCGGAGCAAGTCTGTCTGCCGGTATGTCCGGGTCCTTTTTGCGGCCGAGCTCCTCGCATTCGGGTGATCCTCTGTCCCCATCTGCATCGCCTGGAATTGTATCAGGATCGCTTGTCTCCCCGGGTGTATCTGTGTCGACAAGTTTCAGTATTGGTCTACCCACGTCTGGAAGCACTTTAGGAAGCTTGAGCTTTTCTCCAAGCTTTTCTCAGTCCAGTCCTTCTGGAGTAGTTCCCAGTCTTTCTGTGGAACCAAGTACAAGCTCACTGACAAGCCCGGGAATGTTTGTGAGTCCGAGTGATTCACTAACATCACCCGGTGCGTCAGGATCTCTCGTATTACCGAGTTCTTCAGTATTGAACGGGATTGCTTCTGCTTCAGTGTCATTTGGGATTGTACCCGGATCATTCGTTTCGCCAAGTACCTCGTTTGTAAGCCCAACAGTGGAACCGAGTATTGTTTCAGGGTCGAGCCCGGGGATTTCAGTCAGTGAGAGCGTCGCTCTTGGTTCTGCTGCAGTCTCTGGTTCTCTTTCTCCAAGCTCGTCGTTTTCTGGCAGTTTGGGTAGCATATCTCCTTCGCATGGAATCGTTACGGCGGAACTAAGTGTCTTGCCAAGTGTCTCCGCTGCAAGCGGGACAGAAGTGGTAGCGAGCCCAACTATGGAACCCATTGGCAGTGTCGGCCTGAGTCCTGTGGCTTCAGTGAGTTTGGATGTCCCTACTCTTTCAGGTTCACTTGTGTCGCCGAGCAGTTCGTTTTCGGATGATGTGCTGTTGCCATCTTCATCTCCTGGAATTGTTTCAGGGGTCCCGTTTTCTCCCAGTTTGTCCGAATCGACAAGTTTTAGTAGTGGATCACCTTCGTTTGGAAGCATAACGGGAGCAATAAGTTTGTCCCCGAGCTTAGCTCTGTCAAGTGCATCTGGAGTGGTTCCTAGTCTCACTCTGGAACCAAGCAATAGTGCAGTAGCAGGCCCAGATATGTCACCGAGTCCAAACTTGATGTCAGTCAGTGCATCAGGACCCTCTTTGCCCCCGACCTCTCCGTCTTTCACCGCTTCGGAGGTAGATAACTTTGCTTCGCCGAGTGCAAGTGCTGTGAGGGAATCTTTTTCCCCTAGTCCAAGTTTGGACGGGGTTGAGCCAGTTCTATTGTCACCTAGTGAAGGTGTTGATTCAGAACAACTTTCGGGGTCCAATCCTGCGACAAGTGTGGACGAAACCTCTTCGACAGTTGTTTTGAGTCCAAGTGTATTGCCATCCCCGATAGTGCGACAAAGCCCACCTGTCGAAGAAGAGTCACCGACTATGTCTCTGGTGAGCCTTGAACCATGGGTACCATCAGTGAGTCCTTCGCCTAATGGAACTGCACTTGGGGTTGATCCCGCTGGCGAATCAGGCAACGATGATGGTAGTTCTCCACGTTTCATATCTCCCGTTATAGGGAGTGACAGTGGTAACGCCGACTCAGGTCGGGATAGCTCCAGAGGTGGAGGATCTTTTCCTGGAGGCATTGGTGGTATGAGCGGCATAGCAGTAGGTTCTCTTGTTGTCGTTCTAGTTGTTGGCGTCGTGGTTTACAGATCTTGTGCAGTATTTCCGGACTTTGGAAAAGCCCCGGTCTCATCGCCTTCAGAGAGTTCGAACCATGAAGGTATTCTGATGTCGAGCAGGATAAGCTTTGAGTCAGATGATGATGACGATGACGACTCACCATGGGCCCAAGTGTGGCGAAGTGCATCCGAACTGTCGGACTCAGTAGTGGAAATGGGGCAGGAAGCTGCTGCCGCGGTAGGGGGACAGTTTGCTGGCCTTATGAGGCCTGGTGCGGCACGTGTGCGTCCTCCTCAAGTGATAACCAGGCTAGCTGTCCCTGGGATGTGTTTGGCGTTGAGTCAGTTGTCTCCTGATTCTACGGGATCAGACGCTACTTCCTCAACGTCAGCCCACTCTTCTGACCCCCCTTCCTTCCCGTCTCTAGGAGCATCATCTTCATCCGAAGAGCGATCAAACTCGGAACTAGGGGCTGAACTCCCACAGCAAGGGAAAAGGGGAGCTGCCGTGGCGGAGAAGCCGAGACTGGATCTTTTGTTCGTTTTCGACTCATCAGGTGCCCTCTCGTGGAGAGATTATCGTAGACTGAAGGAGATCCTTTCTACTCCTGGAGGTGTGATTGACAATGTACAAAAGCAAGTTCACGACGGATCTCGGGTTGGATTTGTGGAGTATGCGTATGACTCCGTGGTTGTTTCTGAGCTCGACAGGGATCTCGATGCCGTTAGGAGACGAATTCTGAGTTCATTCCAAGGCGATGCAAATAACTGGGACACTAACGACATGTATATATACGAAGTCGGAGATAAAATGTGGGGAAATGCGTTGAGAAAGGTGGACAGCTTGGTTAATGATCCTGAAAAGAACAACGATATTCATACAATAAGTGAGGGTGACATCGAAGAGCCACCAACTGTGCAAGCAACAGAAGTACCACCAGCAATGAATGGGATGTGTAGGGAAGCCCATCTGGCCTTGAAATGGTCCAGGTATGAAATAATACCACCGGCCGCGAACAAGCACATTCAGACACAACTGTTGAACGCTCGAAGACTCCGGCGTGTCGTCTTGATAAATGCGGGAGAATTGACCAAAGGTGGTGCAGGTGGTCAAGGATTGAAGTCTGCTTTCAAAGAGAAAATGGAAATGGAGAAGCTAGGAATACGTGTTGTTACAATTGGTATTGGAGAGGGCCAGGACCCTGAGCTTGCGAAGCTAGGGACTGGGAAGTCGTCTTTGAGCGCGTCTTCGGTTGCTGATGTCGTTACTTTAGTGCCGAAACTTGTTGAAATGATTGTAAGGTCGGATTATCGGTTTGACGGTCAAGTATTGCGAAGCGCACCGGTAATTAGGAAACGAATGAAGAAGTCCAGGGAAAAAGCCAAGGAAAAGAGGAAGCAGGTGTATAATGCTCTTCGTTTGAAGAACAATGCCGCCGACAAAAACATTCGGAAAGGAATATCCAGGAGGGCTAGCGAGCTTCCTCCTTGGTTCACTGATAGCGATAATATTGACTAAACAACTTAGCTCGCGGTCTCAATTAGTGTAGCCGTGACATTCAAAACATGCCTAAACTTATCTAACCAATATCAAAAAACATAAAGCAAACACTATGTCTAAACTTGCATTTTTTCAACACGACCAACGGTCATGACGATTGTCTTCACCACTAGTTCGATCATTTCTTACGCACCGGAGGCACCCTCATTGACTCAATGCTGTTGGCAGCCTGACACACTATCAACAAAGGGATGAACGCCTTAAAAGGAAAAAAGAATCTCCGAGGCCAGAAATTGTGGGGAGCAAGAGTTTTGCACCGTAGTATGTTTATTGGAGACATTGCAGGTAGTCAGAATCCCTTATTCGCTTACAAGATGCTAAGCTAATGTCATGCGACTCATGTCCTGTTGGGGTTTCACTCTAATTGGTCAAAACTTCAATGGATAGTTGGCAGCTAGCAAAAAGGATGACTGGAGCTCGGGAAGAAAAATGGTCGCTCGCTACCTTGGATTGGCGGGGTAATCGGAACTTTGCAACTGTCCATAATCTTCTTGATTTCCATGACTGCCTCCTCCGTGCTGTGTTCGCTGACAACGATAATTTCCGCCATAAAGTGGGGAATACCGTCTTCCGGCCCACAAACCTTATCTCCTTTATGCTTCAGATAAGCAATCTTCAGCACCAACTTGCTTTGCCTAGCAAATGCTAGCCAGTCGTCATCGTTTATAACAACAGAATATGGAACATTGATAGCAGACTCTGCCATAAACTTGAGCGGCTCCTTCGGGATAAGCGGTCGTATAGGAATCTTTAAAGCGGTCATGCAGTGCTCCTCAACCAAGTCTATCCCCCATGCCAACAGGTTTGCATCGCGAACAGAGACACCGCCCATTCTAGCATTAACCTCAATTAGACGGGGACCACGTTTGGTATACCGCAATTCTACGTGAAAACAGCCGTTTCGGAAGCCCAAAGCCAGGGTACTGTCAATGGCCAGCTTGACGATTTCTGTCTGTTTCGTCTCCGGATAGGATGAAGGACAGTTGGTGCCTGTTTCTTGAAAATATGGCTCCCAGCAAGCCCAGTTATCCGAAACCTTAGCATAGACAACAGTGCCTTCAGAAAGTAAAATATCCACATCGAACTCGTCTCCGTCATAATATTTCTCAACTACCATTTCTGTTCCCTGAGCCCAGATAGTATCCTCCTCGACATCAAATGTACCAAACAGTTTCTCATATGATTGCATGGCATCCTGAACAGATTCGGCACGTGTAACGCCCATCGAGGCAGCGCCAAACACAGGCTTGAGAATGATGGGGAATCCAACGTAATCACACGCAGCCGGAATGTCATCGACTTTGAGAACTCTTCTAAAGCGCGGCACAGGCAAACCAGCCTCAGCCATGGTCTGGCGAGTCTTACGCTTATTGCGAGCCTTCTCACAGCTTTCGATTGAGTTTGTCTCCACTCCAAGCGCGGTGGCAATGCGGGCGGCCAAAGGGACTGCGTTTTCGGAACAGGTGGTGACAGCATCAAACTCGCCTTCGACAGTGGATTCTAGAATAGCTTCCATAGCGCGCTCGAACAGGCTGTCATATGCTGTGAAATCGAGCTCTATGAACTGGTGTGCGGAACGAGTGGGACGGAAAGCGGCTGCGCCAGGAAGTCGGCCGCGGACGGGTTTGTGGCGGCGGAGGCGCGGCGGGAACGCGAACGCGTTGAAGGCGGTTCGCTGGCGACGGGTTGTTGCAGACGCGCGTCGTCAGACATGTCATAATGTCATTCTGTCGTACTGGCAGCGGGCGAGGTCAAGTTGTGTTAGGGTCGCTACCCTAACACAACTTGACCACCGTGCCCGCGGGCAGGTTACGTTTTGGACGGCGTTGCGTGCGGTGTGTGTTTTGGGAGGTCTGTGGGCGCTACCAGAATGTGCCGAAAACGTGCCCACGGGCGGGGGGGGGTCGGTCGTGTTAGGGTAGGTACCCTAACACGACCGGACCCCCCGCCCGCGGGCATAAAATCGCACATTTTTCAAAAAATCGCCCAAAACGTGCCCGCAGGCGGGGGGTCCGGTCGTGTTAGGGTAGCTACCCTAACACGACCGACCTCCCGCGCCCGCGGGCATAAAATATCACATTTTCTAAAAAACCAGCCGAAACGTGCCCGCGGGCGGGGGGGTCCGGCTGTGTTAGGGTAGCCACCCTAACACAACCGACCCCCCACGCCCGCGGGCACATTCTGGCCACATTTTGGCACCATGCCGAGACCTCCCAAAACACCTTCCTCGACACTTCCCGCATTCATTACGGTGCACCCGCCCGCCAACACGTGGACGCTGCTGGCCACGTAAATTGGCGGGAGGTAAAAGGGCTGTACAGACAACGCCGTCTGTATATAAATGAGAGTAAATCTCCATTATTATGAGCGCTTAAAGAGCACGATTCAAGAACGCACCCATTACTCGTATTAAAACCATTTTTCAGCGTTTTAAAACCTCCAAAAACACAGTTTGATGCATTACTCACAGTCCTTTTGTTGCAAGCACAATATAAATTCATCAGACAAGACTCAGCTAGTTTTCGTATACAATTAATGCTCACCTAATAAGGGAACTCACGACCATGTGTTTTCTACACGTTGTGTACGTTTTAACACACTACACTATTTACACTCCTCAAAGCAGCAAGGTGACGAACTACAAAAGCGCCTCAACAGCCGCACGCACGAAAGCAGTAATTCGCCGGGATGAGCGGCAGGTGAACAGAGTGACGACAGTAGATAGCTAACTAAAATACTCGCCACCATTGTTTCCGGTGAAGAAACAAATTCTACCGATGATTTAGAAGAGGTAATATCGTCTAGCATGAGCGCACCAGCTCTGGCGTTTTATGTTATTACCTGAATTTAATTGGTTCGTTCCGAACGGGTGGTAAAAAGCAATGAAGGCCTTCAACGACCATAGAATCTCCGAATTATAGTCGTAGTGGATTTCTCTGCGGAACACTAAAAGAAATAAATGGAGTTCTGACAAGCTAACTATTACATGATCCTCACAGGTCTAGAGAACGGGGGCTGTAACAGCTCCTATATGCTACATTCATTCAGTATAAAACTCTATGGAAGGAAAACGCGACAAGAGTCGTAGCTGAAAGCAAAACAGATGGTAGTCATGAAAACCCCTCAGCCCGGCGTGCTTGGGCTTGTAGCACATGACAATTGTTCCAATATTGAAATCGCATCGCTTCCCTCCCATTAACAAGGCCTGTCACCAACATTACAAGAGAAGACATAAATCGACGTGTTGTGGAGATACTGTAAAATGCTGCCAATGGTTTTAGTTCTTCTTCTGCTAAGAGCCGTGATAAAACTTCAGAGTTCCACTTCCAATGCTATGAATTGCTGCCGACCACTTCGTCGAGGAGCATTTAAAGGCTTCAATCTGCCACCGAAGAGACGAAATAGAGCTTTCACTACATAATGGGCCACGATTGCCCTATAAGTAGTCCAAGCGACGTCCGAGTACTGAGAGAAAATTGTTCTCATTGGGGCCGTGTCCTGCGCTCCCTATCAGATTTCAAAGAATTCCATCATGAAAGGAAAAACATGTCAATGTCTTTGTATGCTTTGGCCCCGTCATTCGAAGGAGATCAGCCTTGGTGAAGGTTTCATTCAGTAACCTGCCTTTCTTCGGCGTGGACAAATCTATATGCAAACTTCTGGCAGAAACGTTGCATGGCATGGGAGATAGATTTGCGTTTGTAAAGTTCCGGATTGAGTACGTATCGTTCGAAATGAACGTGACGCGGATGATTCTATTGCAGTGCTTAGGGTCTCTGACTACACTCTCTCGATTTCTGGAGTATTAATCGATTTCAATATGCCGAGATGCAGGTTGCTAACTGTTCAAAGAAAGCTCTCCTGTTCCGAACAGACTGCATGTAAATAACCCCTGGATGAATCTTACGGTCAAGGAGTTTTGATGGACGACAGAATAAGAGATATGGATTAGAACGCATGAGAGTATGGACTTAGATCTCCTCTCCCTTGCACGACGTAAACTTCTTTCTCCTCGCCTTTCTTTGCATATTCGAGAATGACTGAGTATGTCTTCTGACTCTTTTAGTGTGGTTTGAGAGGGTCCAGTGAATGACGTAAGACATTACTGCATAAAGATGAGGGAGGGGCTTTGCATCTATGACAAGGGCTTTGGCGTTTTGGTCCAATGAAGAATGGACAAATGTCCTTAGCCTCAGGAATATCCGACAAATAACTTGCAAGCAGAGGATGGCACACTCGACTTAGTTTGTCTTGCCGATGAACTGAAAACCTTTCTGCGTGAGATTTAGAATGGGCTCCAGGACTTGACGAAGAGATTCTTGAAGGATTTGCATCCTGGACTCGCGTAGAGACTTGCTAGAAACGAATGGCATTGCGTCTGCTTCAGATGCGGAAACCTCGATCAGTGTGGTAGGGAAGTATGCCACTATGTGAGGTCATCACGGATACACTTACGGCGAAGCTCGTCGGAGAAGTTGAGAATATGAGGTGAAGAGGATAGGGGTAAGCGATGTTTGCTTTAGAGTTGTTGAAGACTTATCGGTGTATACCTGCAGAAGACCTACGAAGATTCACTGTAACTTATTTCTTGGGAGTACCACACTATTCTACTATCCAAAGAGCCCATGACCATTTCCTTAAGTTTTGAGGTGGCGTCTCTTGCGAGAGAGCCGGACATGGGGTGAGATATTTTCGTGGAGTGGTTCTGAGGTATAGGGTGGAAGAATGTGTTTTCGTTGTTAGCCAACTGGAGCTGTTTCACAAGTGTCTGAACGGGGTCTCTCGTGTAGAGGGTGGCGCTGAACTTACATCCTTCTGGCGAGACAGTTCTGCGATTGAAACCGTCCTTTGAGGCGTATCGTTCGAAAATGGCTTCTTCAGTTCTGTACAGCGCTTGGAACTTGTTATGGTCTCGTTGATCGCTTTTGCGAGAATCGCGGGTCCCGAGTAGCCCAATTAGCTCGTCCGCCTCACGATGACCAAGGTTGGAGCTACTGAAGCCAGACAAACCGTGAGATAATCCATATGCAAATCACCGAGGCCTCCTCAGAAGGCACTGGGGTGGGAACTGCTTCCGTGTTCTCGCTCTAATGACGCGCGGAGCCGGGAGGAGAAACACCAATGCGAAGTGTCCGAATGGGAGGGGCGCACGGAGTGGGGTCGAACGATGTCCTCGGACATGGAGGCTCGGGAAGGCGCACAAGGGGGCAGTGAACCGTTGACGGAGATGCGGCCCGGGTGCGGAAAGCTTGAGACGCTTGCTTTCGTCGAATGGGCCGGCTATTCGTTCGTCTTCCATTCCGCTGCTTTCAGACGAAACGGGAAATGGGTTGACATGCTGTGAAGGGATAAGACCCTCGGCGATTAACGAAGGGGCACCCAGCGCTCTTATGTGTACAGTAGTAGACCATGGAGAAGAACTGAACGAGAAATCGACGACAAAGACTGCACGGAAGGGCGTCCGAAGGAGAAAGGAGGTGAGCGACAGTCAGATCGAGTCAATGCTGAGACACGGAGAAATATAGTTTTGGAGTTTAAATCA